>JANZLC010000200.1:29249402-29262920 GCA_026413385.1 Erythroxylum gracilipes
AAGCCCTTCCTCATATGCCTTGAAACATAAGAACTTAAGTGGACTTCCAAATCTGCCCTTGAAACTTTCTTGAAAAATGACATCTTCCTTCCTTAATTTGATCAGGTAAATGAAATAATTTGGTAATTTCTCTCTATGTCTTATGCTTCTAATGACACCAAAAACGCTCAAATCGGTTTAGAAACGAAGGAGTTATAGCCAAAATACTCGTTCAGCTCTTACTAATCCGAGACTGAAACCATCACCAACTTCGACTCAAAAATTGAAAATCATAGGGGCTAAATTGAAATATGAGTCCTTCATATGATTTCTATCCCCATGTATCTATTTTATTTTTCCTCAAGAATCAACTCAATCAGATCTCTACAGCTCCCGAATTTCTCAAAATACTGAACCATGTTCAGAAAATTTCCAACGCCACTTAATTAAAAACAATCTCTTTCCATTTAATCTCCTAAAAATCATAAATTCCCATGAAAATGTAGCTAAATGTCCTATTCAAAAATCGAATCAATCGGATGTCGGACGGAGCAATTATAAGGAAAGGATTGCAAAAGGGTCTGATTAGAAACAAAAGAACAGAACTTCAATCTATTGATAAAACCGAATTTTCCAAAAATCATATCTTTTAATCCCGAACTCCAAATTTGACAAATTTGGTATCAATAAAAAGACCAAAGGAAGTTCTACAACTTCCATGAAGGACAAAAAAAGGGAGTCAAAAACTACTTCCAAGTTTCTGTCCACTAATGACCATGCTAAACAGTAACAGCAACTTGCAAAAATCATAACTTCCTAATTCATAGTCAAAAAATTGTATACTTTACACCAATGGAAAGATAAAAACATAATATAAAACTTTTATGAAGAACTTAAATGCAATTTCAACCTATAACTAGGTCAATGTTTCAGTCAAAGATTCTGCCCTGTTATTGTCATCTTATACCAACTCCAAACTTTAAAATTTCATATCTCTCAATTCCCACATCTAAAAATTACATACTTTATAGCGTCGAAAATATTGACAGACAACCTTCAACTTTCTTGTAGACCACTTACTCAAATTCCGACTAAATTCGCAAGACGAGTGGCCTCAAAGTACAGCATACATAATCTTACTCTTAATTGCATCAAAGTAAAATAACCTTAACTTTAACTGATCATAACTTTTACTCCCGATATCAAAAAATATCAAACTTTATGGCTACAGAAAGCTTTCAACAAAAGCTACATTTTTCAAGAAGATCATTTCCTCAAATTCTTCCTAAATCAAAAAGTCAATTTTCTTACTCCGAAAAGTCACACTTTTCTAATTTAACAACTTTTCACACTTTCACTCTTTATTTCTTAATTTCAACTTCCATTTCAATCCACTCATTCAATTAAACTTTCATAACCCAAACAAATCTACTCAATTGTCAAAACCATCAAAATGAATCGATTCTTTTTCTCATTGATTCTTTTTCTCTTAAAGCACAAATTCATCTATAACACAATTCATATATAAAAACACTCATTTCATTTCATTTTAATATTTCTAATTTCCATTAAAAATTCAGAGTCCAACATCTCCAGTACCAAGATCGTGTGAATATGACCGGAGAGCTAATTTTGGAGAAGGCAAGAGATACAATGAAGCTTCTATACCCTCAACAAGATTCTGAGCACAAATTTTCTCAAGGTTGGCCTGAGAAATTCAAGCTACGACATGGTATCAAGTCATTTCGTCGTTTCGGAGAGAGTGGTTCGGTTGATATATAAGACATGGAGAAACAATTGGAGTTTATAAGGGAAAAAATAGATAAGCTCCATAGGAAAGATGTTTTTAATATAGATGAAACTGGTTTATTTTACAGGTTACAAGCTGATCATTCTCTTGCTACGAAGCAACTTGAAGGAAGAAAACAAGACAAAAAAAGGCTAACAGTTGTTATTTGTTGCAATGAGGATGGCTCTGAAAAATCCCTTTATGGATTATTGGAAAATATGTAAAGCCACGTTGCTTCAAGAATGTCAACATGAATAGCTTGAATTGTCACTACCGTGCCAACAAAAGAGCTTGGATGACAAGTGTTCTCTTTGATGAATATATCCGTTGGTTTGATATAAAAAAATGTATGGTAGAAGAATTTTGTTTGTGGTAGATAATTGTCCAGCACATCCAAGATGTGAAGGGTTACATAATGTTGAGTTGTTCTTCTTGCCACCTAACATGACATCAAAAATTCAACCTTGTGATGCTGGAATAATAAGAGCTTTCAAGATGCACTATTGTAGGAGATTTTATCATAAGATTTTAGAAGGCTATGAGTTAGGACAATATGATCCAGGTAAGATTAATGTTTTGGATGCTATCAATCTTGCAGTCTCGGCTTGGATAGTTAATGTTCAGCAAGAGACAATAGCAAATTGTTTTCGAAACTGCAAAATTCATTCATGGGATGAAGTCTCAAGGAATTTAGATAAACCCACTTATGAAAACGACATTCATGAACTTGAGCTCATGATTAATAATTTTAGCTATCGCAATAAAATGGATATCAATAGCCTATTGGATCACTCAGGTGAAAATGATACATGTTTAGAGGTCCAAAGTTTAGAAGAAATTATGGCTACTATCCTTGAAAATAATGTTGATGATGAAGTTGAAGACGATACAGTACCTTTGGAAACAGTTACGCATAAGAAAGCACTTATTGTGTCTAGAACTCTTCACAATTTTTTGGTGCAGTTCGAGAACACAACACCAGAAATTTTGGATGCAATAAGAAAAGTTAGAGATGAGCTACAACTAGACTTAAATTTTAAGAAAAAACAAATAACACTAGAATCATATTTCACTAAATTGTCTTAGTTATATTTATGTAAGTTTATATAATTATTAATTTATGATATTAATGGGACCCTATATTTACATAGAGGTATTTTGAAAATATATTATCTTATTATCTTATCGAAATTTGTTAAATTTTCAACTGGCCCAAGTCGGGACCGGAGAAAAATATTACCTTAGAGAGTTTATTAATTTACTGAGTATCAATTTAAAGAGGTTCTACTGTATATAGTCCTTGTCCCATATTTGGCTAGATAACATAAGCCTTTTGTCTTTAACTCTTATAAGGAGTCTAGGGGTGGCTTTTAGAAAATAAGTTACTACTTGGTGGAGGATAGTAATACAAGTGTTTAGCCACCCTATTTGTAAAAGAGCTTTTGTACTCTTCTTTTATAGTGAAGATTTTTTTGGCTGCCCTATGTTGGGGTTTTCCTTGTAGGTTCTTGTGTCTCTTTTACTTTGTGCTTGCATTTAAAATTATTACTTCCATTGGGTGTTATTTGGTGTTGTTTTCTATTTGCTTTCTTTGTCGATATAATTCCTTTAGGATGTAGCCATCATAACAAATTGGTATCAGAGCAGTGATGGCTTCAACATCGACAAAGTTAGATATTCCATCACTCATGTATAGCACAAAGTTTTCCAAGTGCAAATCAAGATGAAGGTAATCCTTATTAGTCTTGATTTGGATAAGGCATTACTTGGGGTGAAAAAGATGTTTGGTTCAGACCTAGAGAATGAGAGGAAGAATTTGAAGGCATCGCTCAAATTCAGTTGCACTTGTCGATAAAGATTCTTCAAAAAGTAAGGAGACAACCGCTGCTGGTTTATGGTTAACGCTTGAATCACTTCTCATGACAAAGAATCCAACAAATTGCTTATATTCTAAGTCTAAGTTGTACTCACATAAATTACCAGAAGGTAAGTCTGTTAAACTACATCTTGAAGAATTCAAGGAGATTATCAATGATTTAGAAAATCTTGATGTAAAACCGATGATGAGGATTTGGCTATGCTTTTGTTATATCATTTGCCACCATCTTATAATAGTTTATATGACACTATACTTTATGGAAATGATACTATTACCTTGGATGAAGTTTGTTCTAGTTTGTTGGCTAGAGAAAGAATGGACACTTCAAAGCATAAGGAACATGGAGAAGGTTTATATACAAGAGGTAGATTGACTGAAAAGAACAATGAAAGAAGTTCACAAGTGAGGTCTAAGTCAAAACATTGGAATCTCCGCTGTAACTATTGTAAGAAGCAAGGTCATGTTAAAGATGATTGTCTCAAATTGAAGAAAAAGAATCAGAAAGGAGACAATGGAGGCAAGAACAAGCAGAAATCGTCAGATGAGGCTAATATTGCCAGCCATAAAGATGACTTTGCTCTAGTGGCTGATGCCACAAAGAAGAGTGCAGAAGTTCATGTGATAGCTCATGTTGATAATGACCAAAGTAGCGAATGGACCATGGATTCAGCTTGCTCATTTCATTTGACTCCTCACAAGGATTGGTTTCATACATACGAACCACTCGATCAACAAGTAGTAATGATGGGGAATGACAACACTTATAGGATTGTGGGCATAGGAAGTATAAAAGTTCAGATGCATGATGGGATAGCGAGAATATTATCAAATGTAAGGCATATCCCTGATATGAAAAGAAATTTGATCTCTTTAATCACCTTAGAATACAATGGCTATGAGTTCGTTCGAAGGAATGGTTTGTTGAAGATCATCAGAGGATCATTAGTAGTCACTAGTAGTTAGAAAGGGCTATTGGAAAGGGAAACTCTATATTTTGAAAGGCATGACCGTTGAAGGCTAGTCTGCAGTTGCTGAATCATCTATGCTTAATAAAGAAGTAACAGAATTATGGCACATGCAGTTAGGCCATATGAGTGAGAGAGGCCTTTCCGAATTGAGCAAGCAAGGACTACTTGGAGATCAAAAAGTTAGTAAACTAGACTTTGTGAACATTTCTTATTTGGTAAACAAAAGAAAATTTATTTTATTACTCTGATAAAACACAATACTAAAGGAACTCTTGATTACATCCATGCTGACGTTTGGGGGCCGTCTCGTGAGGCATCTCTTCATGGTGCTCGTTACATAGTCACTTTTATTAATAATTTTTTAAGGAAAGTTTGGACATATTTCTTAAAGCATAAAAGTGAAGCCGTTACTACTTTCAAGGAATGCAAAACCATGATTGAGAAGCAAACCGGGAAGCAAGTGAAACAGTTAAAAATAGATAATGGCTTGGAATTCTGTTTAGGAGAGTTCAATCAGTATTGTAAGGATCAGGGAATTGTGCGTCATTTGAACGTTCTAGGTACCCCACAACAAAATGGTGTGGCTGAACAGAAGAACAAAACCTTATACAAAAAGGGTATGGTGCATGCTTTCGAACTCTATACTGGGAAAAAGGTTTTGAGCAAAGGCAGTCTCAACAACTTATTTTCTATTGAATAGATCTCCTCATACATTTATCGGTTTAAAGACATCTGAAGAAGTTTGGTCAAGTAAACAGGCAAATTATAATAACATTAAAGTATTTGGATGTCCAGCTTATGCATATGTAAGTGAAGGGAAATTAGAACCCAAATCAATCAAGTGTGTCTTTCTTGGATATACTCTAAGAGTTAAAGGATATAGATTGTGGAATCCACAAACTTCAAAAGTTTTCACATCCAGAAATGTTGTGATTGATGAGGCATCTATGCTACATCAAAAGGAGGAGTTGATTGTTTCCAATGTTGTTGACAATAACATTGAGAAGAATGAGGTTAGAAGTAAGGTGAAGCTCCAAATGTATTCTGATAGCCATGATTAGGATGTTAAAGATACTCAAGTTGAGTTAAAGCGACAAGCCAATATGAATAATGTTCAGCCATCTCGTTCTATTGCTATTGATCATCCCCGTCATTTCAATCAGGGTGTACCTCGACAGAGGTTGATTGAGGAAGTAGACTTTGTTGGGTTTGCTTTTGTAATTGCTGAGGAGCTATAAAGTTATTTTGACCCTGCTAGTTATAAGGATGCAAATACCTGTCCAAATTCTAATAAATGGGTTGTAGCTATGCAGGAAGAAATGGAATCACTTTAAAAGAATGACACTTAGATTCTAGCAAAATTACCGAAAGGTAAAAGAGCGATCAAGTGTAAATGGGTGTTCAAGAAAAAAGACATAATTCTCATAATTGAAGAACCAAGGTATAAAGCTATACTTGTTGCTAAAGGATTTAGTCAGGTACCAGGAGTTGACTTTAATGACATTTACTCACCCGTTGTGAAACATAGTTCTATTCGGTTGTTTCTTGGTCTTGTTTCATCTAATGACCTTGAATTGGAGCAACTAGATATTAAAACAACATTCATGTATGTTGATTTAGAAGAAGAAATTTACATGCTGCAACTCGAAGGTTTTTAGGTTGAGGGCAAGGAGGACCATGTTTGTAAACTCTAGAAGTTGTTGTATGGTCACAAGCAATCACCTCGACAGTGGTATAAACATTTTGATACGTTTATTTAAAATCTTGGTTTCAAGAGAAGCAGTTATGACTCTTATGTTTACATGAGATCAGTCGGCAATGGTTCCTTAATGTATTTACTACTTTATTTGGATGACATACTCATCGTAGCTAGAAGAAAGTCAGAAATTGCCAAGATTGAGGCATAATTAAGTGCATAATTTGAAATGAAGGATTTACGTGCAGCAAAATGCATCTTAGGTATGGAAATCAGGCACGGTCATAAGGCTAAAAAGCTTTATATTTCTCAAGAGGGTTATGTACACAAAGTTCTGGAGAGGTTTGGTATGTGCAAAGCCAAACCAATTACTACACCTCTTGCTACACACTTTAAATTGTCGTCACGACAATGTCCTACCTCAGATGAAGAAATTGAGAAAATGGAAAAGACACTATATGCTAGTGATGTTGGGAGCATTATGTACATAATGGTTTGCACATACCCCAACTTAGCTCATGTCGTTAGCATGGTGAGTCGTTACATGGCTAATCCAGGGAAGGAGCATTGGTAGGCAGTGAGGTGGATATTAAGGTATCTCAAAGGTACATCTACAGCTTGTCTTGAGTTTGGAAATTCTATAGCTAGATTGGTCGGATATATGGATTAAGATTTTGTAGGTAATCTTAATACTCGATGATCCACATCTAGCTACAATAGCTCTTTTGACTACAGAAGCTGAATATATGGCAATCACTGAAGTAATGAAGGAAGCAATTTGGCTAAGAAGTATCTATACAGAGCTTATTCAAGATGATTGTAGATCAAAGATATATTGTGATAGCCAGAGTGCTATTTTCTTAACAAAAGATAACATGTTCTACGAGCGCTCTAAACACATTGATGTCAAATATCACTTTGTTCGAGAAGTCATTGCAAAAGGTGATATTATGGTCATAAAGGTTAGTACGATAGATAATGCTGCTGATATGATGACAAAGACTCTTCCTAGATCCAAGTTCCAACACTGCTTGGACTTGATAAACTTGTTCCTTGAGTATCGTTCAATTTGGAGGTGGCTATGAAGTTTGACCAAATAGGTTACAATTCAGTCTACTCAATTTCGTTTCAAGGTGGAGAATTTTTTGTTTGCAACAAAATTGATGCAAGGTGGAGATTGTTATGTTTGCCTCAATTTTGTATGTTAGCCTTCATCCCACATTGTTTGTGGAAATAGGCCTTAAGTATTTGGTCTCTTATATATATGGTCCTTGTCCCATATTGGCTAGATAACATAAGTCTTTTGTCTTTAGTTCCTATATAACGAGTCTAGTGGGGGCTTTAGAAAATAGCTTTTAGAAAATAAGTTAATTCTTGGTGGAGGCTAGTAATATAAGTGTTTAGCCACCCTATTTGTAAAAGAGCTTTTGTACTCCTCCTTCATAGTGAAGATTTTTCTCGCTTGTTGCCCGAGGTTTTTCCCCGTATTGTGGTTTTCCTCGTAAGTTCCTGTATACCTTTTACTTTGTGCTTGCCTTAAAATTCTTATTGTTGTTGGGTGTTATTTAGTGTTGTTTTCTATCTGCTTTCTTTGTCGATATAATTCCTTTAGGCTGTAACTTTTATAACAATTTACATTTATTATGTCAACTGAAAATTCAGATTGTGTAAGATAATACTTTTGTAGACAACAATCATTTTTCTTTCATTTGTACTTTATTCCATTGTATTATTCCATTTATATAGATACGAAGACAAATTTTAGGAAGCTATATATGAAGACACTACATTAGCATCTCCGGTACAAAGTGAGCCACTTCAAATAGGTTCATTGTTCTTGCCCTAAATACGATTAATCCAACATGGGCTTATGTCTAAGACGTCAAAGGGATGTTGTAGAAGAGCTATCTGGTGTTGTGGAAGAGCTATCAGTATGAGCTAACTTGTTACAATAGTATCAAAATTGTAACGAGATAAGTCAACAATTAAAGACAATTCAGATGATGTTGTAGAGGAGCTATCTGGTGATGTATATGGCACAGGTAAGGAATTATCAATGATAGGTGTTATGGTGAGACTAGGTAACGCGAATGGATGGTTTATGGGTGGTGTGGGTATGTTGGGTGAGGAAATAAAATGGGCATCAATAGTGGGTGTGGCATGGGGTTGAGCTGATGTTGATGTATGGAATGTATGTAGGGTAGATGATGATGTCCCTGTAATAAAAGATGTTTTTGGGAAGCTAGAATTGGTTAAGGTAGTTACATTAGTCAAGGACTGAAGTAATGGTGGTGAGGTAGAAGTGTGACTGTGTGAGCACATCGTGATGGTAAAAAAAAATAGTGGCTAGTTAAGAATCGTGAATACTAGAACTCGTTATAGAAGATTTGGAGAAAGGAAACTTTTATTCATCAAAAACAACATGACGTGAAATAACAAACTTTTTATATTCAAGATCAAGATAATAGAAACGTTTATGAAGTTTGCTATATCCCATAAAAAAACAAACTATTTAGAACAAGTTACTAATTTATGTAGAGCATAAGGTCATAACTAAGGATAACACAAGCATCAAAAAACATGCAAACTATTGTAATCAGGAATTTGTTGAAAAGGAATTTGATACAGATTAGAATGAGAAAGAATAGGTGTAGGCAACTAATTTATTATGTAAACTGCAGTATCAAAAGCATAGGTCCAATAATTTGTGGGAATGGAGGAATGTTGAAGTAAAGCCAAATCAGTCTTTATAACATATCGATATTTTATTTCCGTACATCAATTTTTTCTGGAGTTTTAGGACAGGAGTTATGTTGAGTTATTCCATTCAAGTAACTATGATTGCAAGGCTTGATATTCCCTTCCCAATAAGCTTGAAAGCTTTTTATTTTTCAATTAAATTTTTTCAACAATATGATGAAACTTGATAAATACTATAATCACTTCAATTTTATACTTAATAAAATAAATCCAAAAATATTTAAAATAATGATCATAAAATAATACACAATGTCGGTTGCAACTTACGAAAGGAACAAGAGATGGATCGTAAAGATCAGAACAAATTAAATCAAGTAAATTTTTAGCTTTAAAATAGGAGAGTGAAAAAGGCAACTTATGACTCTTACTAATACTACAATATCAATTTATTAGGAGAAATAAAAGGAAATTTATTTTTCTGAGCTTGTCGAATTGTTTGATAATTTGCAAGTCCTAAACATGTGAATGCCACTACTCTAGAGTGCAAATCATTGCGGTAACTGAACTACGAGGCTGTTGAATGTGTTTTAAGAGCATAGAGTATAGCCCATTATCATTCTGGCTTAAATGAAGGAGCTCTTTCATATAGATATTCTTAATCATGAAACAATTGGGAAAGAATTTAACAGAAACGTTATTAGTATTAGTAAAAGCAACAACAAATAATAAATTATGGCAAGAAAAAGGAATGCATAAGACATTATGAAGTTGCAAAGAATTATCCAAAGATTGACAAAAAGATGAACCAACATGAGAGATAAGAAAGAATTTAAAATTGCCAATTTTGACTACTTCAAGATCATGTTACTCATTATGAATGGTAGGATTTTCTAAATCGGGAGTAATATTGTGAGTTGCTCCGGTGTTCAAGATCCAAGATTGAGGATACGTAGTTAATGTTGCCAGATTAGAAGCTGGTTGGATAATATTCCTATAAAACTACTAGTTTTCTAGATGAGGATACTCGAGTTTCAAGAATACTTTTAACGATTCCAATTGAAAGTTACTTCCAATACAAACACCGTCGTTTAACTGAAGGATGTTTATATTGCTTTCACTTTCAATATCTACAAGATACAATTTACAGGTAAGTAAATATAGATATTAATGTTTTAAAATTTGAATTGAACATCAATTTGGTTAAAGAAAAAGTTAAAAGTTTTAAAATTTAATCGGTATTAAATTGTTATAAAACTAGTATATATAAACAAGAAGTAAAATTATAAGAATAAGTAAAAATAAATTATTTTATTTATCTTATCTCATAGAAAAGGAAGTTGAAAAAATTGAAAACATTAAAAAAATCAATTCAAATAAAAATTGAAATCTTTTCTAATATTGAATATATCTAAAAAGTCAAAATTTAAGTATGTTTAAAGAAGAATACTCATGAATTATTTTAAATAGATTTATTTATTTATGGTAAATTATTAATTAATAACTTTTTAAGTTTCCTTTTTTAAAACATATTTCTTCAAAATTTAAATACCACTCTTTACATTACTATTAAATTATCTCTAAAAAAATTACTTATTTATACTAAATTACTAATTAATAAAATTTTTAGTTTCTTTCTTTAAACGTACTTTTTTAAAGTTTAAGCGTCACTCTTTAAAAAAACTCTTAAATTATCTTAAGCTAATTTCTTTATCTATACTAAATTATTAATTAATAACTTTTTTAGTCTCCTTCTTTCTAATTCTTTAAAGTTTAAATATTACTCCTTAAAATGTTCTTAAATTATTTTAAATAAATTTACTAAATTATTAATTAATAATTTTTAGCATTCTTTTTCAAATATAATTTTTAAAATTTAAATATTTTTTTTATTTTGATCAACAAATACTAATATTCTTATATCCTAAAATAATTAAAATTATATCTTCTTCTCATTTCTAAATTTTACTATTTATTTTAAATGCGATATAAAATATAATATAATAAATTTTAATTATTCATAAAAAGTAAAATTTATTCTCAATTCTTCAAAACCAACGTCTATCACTGGCCCATTTCTCTACCTGTGAGT
Source organism: Erythroxylum gracilipes (assembly GCA_026413385.1). Classification (NCBI taxonomy): domain Eukaryota; kingdom Viridiplantae; phylum Streptophyta; class Magnoliopsida; order Malpighiales; family Erythroxylaceae; genus Erythroxylum; species Erythroxylum gracilipes. The sequence continues at coordinate 29,260,503 of JANZLC010000200.1, forward strand.
CTGTGACACGTTCAAAAAGACAATGATAACTACAAGTGTCTACAAAGATAAAGATTAGACGGACTTACAAGAAAAGAGACTTAGAAAAATTAATGAGAAAAAACAGATAATGGTTTGTACCCTCTCCAATTGTTTTTGACCGAAGATCCATATTTCAACTTGAATGATGAAGAAAAGTTGGTCTTTCCATACCCTTTTTATAGGTTGATATATACGTGTCAATCAATGAATAATAAAATTAATTAAACGAAATTATATAATTAATGTATATTAATTCATAGAAATATTTTTTATTTTTTCAAAATGTAAGATTAATAATTGTCTTTATGAGAAGACTCGTAACCTTTTATTCTAAGGTTCTTTTACTTGAAACTTTTGTTTTTTTTTATTTACAAGAAAACTTAGACTAAAATTCAAAATAAAACATAACAATTATAAATTTCATGAACTCCTTCGTTTTTCAAATCGAAATAACTAAGATTACTAGCATTTTAATGGTGATCATTCATTATATGGAGAAAATTTGAAATTAAAAAAGTCCATAACTATAAGTTTTACGTTAAATTTACAATGGGCCTACGAGCTTACATGAGAAAGAAAGCTAAACCACACATAAGTCCAAGTGAGGTTCTAACCTAAAATTAATTGACAATAGATAGAATAGCCCTCTAACTTATATGTTAGTCTTCTTTCCCTTCTTTTTCTAACGTGAGACACCCACTTGTGGATATTCTCAAATAGTTAAAACTTCCAGGATATAAGAGACTTCATCTATCTATGTACAAGTTAATTAACAGTGATCATCTATTATACGAAGAAAATTTGAAGTTAGAAAAGCAAAAATATGATATCCATGTTCAAAAATAAATGATTTTGCTGTTAAAAAAATATTAATGTTAATATATATATATATATATATATTCTTCACTCAAATCATTTATTTCGCATTTTAATGTGTTGATCACTTTGTAATAACTTACAGAGGAAAAGGTGCATACATATTTGTAGTAACAGGAAAAGAAAATAGAAAAAGAAAGGCTTTGAAAAATTAGAGAAGAAAATAGAAAATTTGCTCTACTCTCTACCGCACCTTTGACGTTCTTAACCCGACGATCCATATAATAGTTTGGATGGTAAAAAAGTCTTGGCCTCCACGTTTAATTATAGCTTGATATGTCTGTGATATAAAAAAAATGATATTAAAATTAAAGTAATCAAGTACAAAAAATTTCGAAAAAAAAAGTACAAATAAATGATTAATATCAATGAGCTCATATATGAAAAATATTTTTAATTTTTTTGTAATATTAGTATTTTATTTATGAGAATACTTATAAATTTATCTAATTCTTTTTTGGTTGAAGTATATATTCTATAAACTCTTTTACTTCTCTAAATGAAAATAATTAAAATCACGAGCATATAACTAATTAGTTCCTTTTCTTCCATATATATAAATAAGAGCCGATTCAGGTATACCATACTTGCATCCATTTCATTCCTCAACAAAACGAGCCTCATCGGACCTTCCACCATTATATAAAGTAGTGAAGGTAATGGCATTAAAATAGGCTTTAGTCCGAGCCTAGTCAAATCGACGTTTACTCATTAACTTCGGACTGAATCCATACCTTTTTGCCAAGCTTAGCAACAATATTACTTAGACTATATGATTAGCTTCCATCGCTCAATAAGTCCATTTAATGTCATATGGTAATCTTGGTGGCAATTCAGAAATGTCTAAATTCACAAATTAAAATCCGATTGATTGATGATCATAGCAGGAATGAGGTTCAATGCAAGTTAAACATGGAAAATGAAGCTACATGTGATGGAAAATTGAAGAATGCAGAAGCTGAAAATGTATAGCAGGTGGAGATGCTACAGTTGAAAAATTCGAAGCAGGGTATTGATGTCCAAGGCAATTTTTCACAGATCTGAAGCAATTAAATTTTACAAGTCAACAGTAGCTATTAAGGGAAAATTAAGCTAGTGGAGTTGTGTATCAGTTTTGTTGTTCCAAAAGTAGCAAGTTTCAGTTATCCTCTTTTTACTTTTGCAGCTTTAAACCATAGGTGATACTTTGTCAGTCTTTTTGGAAATGTATTAACAGCAGTGCTGTCTTGTGTTCATTGACCAATGAGAGGATAAAACTTATCAAGATCTTATTCATTAGCTGTTTTTATGTTTCATTTTGAGCCATTAGATGTAATCAAGAAAAATGGTGTGAAGAGCTAAGTTGAAAAGCTCAAAACCATCAGTTTCGGTAATGGAACAGTAATAGTAGCTGCAATTTTCTAAAAATCTCCATCTTCTACTTTTCATCTGATTTCATTTTTTTTTCTTGTTATTACCATTGATTGAGAGTTATTGCAAGTGTGTGAATGGAAAGAGAGCTAAGTAGTAAGGTTCTTGAGT
>JANZLC010000200.1:29268359-29284399 GCA_026413385.1 Erythroxylum gracilipes
TTATTCTTAGGTTTACACCTCAAGAACACTTGGTTATTCTAATATCATAATTCAATTACTCGTCATTTCTTTTCTAGCATTATATGCTCTCATGATATCCAATTCTCATTTGCCTTTACTTAATACACATTACTCATCTCCTTTGAATCATAACTATAATCATATGAACATCTTCATTCCCATTATACTCATGCCTTTGGTACCTTGATATCAACAATTTATTCACTAATTTATAACCTCCATTATCACTTCATACATATCACACATTTAATCACTTAATCCAAGCACCATTCTAGGTTCAATTCAAGCTCCATTCAAACCTAAATTAAGTCCAAATGGCCAGTGAATGTACGTTGGGTGGACTTGTCCGTTGGGTAGACCGTCTCGGGTTTTCCAGCTTTTCAGCTCCATCCATGTCTGTTTGAAGGGACATTATGTTCACTAGGCGGACATTTATGGGAAAACTATAGAAATGTGAAATTTTGACCCTTTAGATAGAAAAATCTCCCCTTGGGGTCTTCATATAAGTTGTAGTGCTCAAAGTTCTCTTTAAAAGCATGCTTAAATGACTGCAATCTGACATCCATAAAAAAGTATGCCTCTTGCCCCAAAATCTATCCAATTGCATCCATATTTTCTAGATTTCTAACTCTTTACTTACTACATTCAATTTAATCTTATGCTTGGTCTATCATTTCTAGTTTAATTACTCATCATTTCCCCATCATTCTTAACTTCATTTCAGCTCAATATCATCCACACAAAAATTATAGTCTATGATTGATCATGAACACCAAAAATAGAACATATACATATATACATTCATCATCAACTTTCTGCACATGTTTAACTTTATTTCCACTTTCATTTCACTTCTAACTATCACCTTGATTCTTCCCATTTCAAGACACCACATTACTCCCTTTCTTTAGCTCTAAACTGATTTTAGTTCATCTCCAAAACACCTAAAGAGATCCATATTAATGCACTAAGAAAACATAACATAAAATCCATTATCTATCAAATTTAATGATCATTCTAACTCAAATCATCTCAACAACTTATGAAATATTGATCATCATAAACATAAAAACAAAACATGAATCTACCCACATTTCTCATTCACGTTTCAGCATGTACCCATCCTCATTTTATGATCATTTAACTCTTAACTATCATCAAAACATATTTCATTCAACAAAGCCATGAAGATTAATATGTTACTTAATTGATTTACCCAAAGTTTCTTCAAATCATCAAATAACCCTAGCCTCCAAGCATCAAACGATTATCATTACTAAAGGAGGAATAGGCTATGTTTTCCTTTTAATAAGAAGGGTTAGTAAGGACCTTGAAGTGGTAGTATATGATTTTGACAAAAATCAACATGAAGGGGTTAGGTTGTGAGAATGAAAATGTCGTGTGTTGAGAGAAGAGAAGAAGAAGAAGTTGGGATCATTTGGCCAAAACAAAATGAAAGAAGAGATGGCTTTTTAGCATAACAATGTGGGTTAAGAAAGTGACATATGGCAGGTGATAGATGGCCTTTTAGCATAACAACATGGGTTAAGATATGTGGAGTGGCAAGTGACAAGTGTCATTTGCCACATGTCACTTTCTTATGGTCTCTCCTTAGTCTTTTATTTAACTAGTCAATTTGTCTCCAATTTTCCACCCAATTTTCTCCCAATTTTTAATGACACTTGTCATTAAATCTTAATGTCACTTATCAAAATTTCTACTACCATTTGACATTTATTTCTACTGTCATTTAACAATTGTCTTGCCACTTGGCATTTTTTCCCTAGTCCAAAAATACCCATAATTTTAAAAATTTCTCAAATTTCACCAAAATTTCTAAATTAATGATTTAATTCACCAGAACAACTTTTAAATCAAAATATTCACTATCCATATCATAATCACATTAAAACAATCATTTATACCTAGAAAATATCAAATGACTGCATGAACAAATCATTACAATATGTGCAATAATCAAATTCACTTGTATGTGTACTATATTATGCATGAGCATGAAGTGCATTTCCTAATCTCTCATTGCTATTTCTCATTTACAGAAATCTAGAGTTCTAACCCTTAGTATGGAAATGGGATGTTACAAAATATCCCATGAAATCAATGCCCCAAACATCAAAGATGTCACAAAAAAGAATGGGGTTTATGGCATTTGATTTATATGGGATAAGTTATCTGTCTGTTGGAACCTATCATCTGACTTGGAAAAGACATATGCATCTTTAAACAATGAGGGACGATAAAAACCACTCTCTAAAACCTTATATGTAGTCCTTTCTTACTCCATAAGTGTAAGTGTGATAGAAGATTAAAATAAAAAGCATCTCACTCAGGAACACATCTTCTTATTACTTGGTCCGTATAATGCCAAAGATAGGGGTCATCACATACTTAGTACTTGGATTCCTTCTTTAACTTATCCTTTGAGCCTTTGACAAACCTATAGGTGACCGCGCGTCATAACGCTAATCAAAATTAAATTAACTAGACTACTACTGTAGAGTGGTGAGTCTAGGTCGATCCAACAGAGAGTGCGTGTAAAGTTTAAGAAATGAAAATAATCGGTGTTTACACTTAAAGGGGGGTTTTGTGATTGTGAATTAAACAGAATTTAATTGGAAATTAAAATTGAAAAATTAACTAAAAACAAAATAATGAGAATTTAACAATCAAAAGAAATAAATCTTGGTTTTCAGTCTCCTTCGTTATTGAACTTGCGTTGATCATCGACACTAAAAATAACCAATTTATTAGTTCAGCATTCGTCGTGGTAAATTTCTTTACCTATTTTCTCTTACGTTTAGTTAACCAAAACATGTATTTGAATTAACTCTTATTAATTAATAACCTGGATACGATCTCAGATTTAATTAATTAATAGCTTTACGAATCAAAAAAAGCAATGAACTAGACAACATACATACGATGTATATTTAGCCTAGACAATTATTTTTCCTAGATTTATGTCCCTAACGTAGTAGACAAAAATCCTATTCGCTACTTTTGATTAAAAAAATTGAACGTCAACCTTTTTAATCTAGCAATTGATTGAATAAAAACACAAACTAGTTACACACCTAGCTGTCTAATTAAACAATCAAATAATAACCCAAAAAAATAATTAATACTTGACTAACAAATCGTTTGAAATAAAGAACAAAATCTCACAACATACAAAATTTAATAATTAGGATTCCGTAATTATCACTGACGTTTGGACTGTCATTGGCATTTCTCTCCTTGTTCTGCTGTCTGTCGCTGTTTACTTTTTATTTGCTTCTCTACTGTTGCGTTATTTTCTATCCATTAGGAGCACAGCCACCGCCCCTCTTCACTTGTCTCCTCAGTGTTGCGTGATTTTTCTTCAATTAAAAGCCTCCTCCTTTAATTCCACGTCAGCCCTCCTTCGTTGCTCTCTGCGTTTTAATTCCTTTGTTGCTAGCTTGTGCGTCGTCGTTTGTTGCATGCTTCTTGATGATGTTGACAATTTAATCTGCTGTTCTCGCTGTATGCTGAAACGCTGCGTTGCATAATTTCCTCCCAGCTGTCTTCTATTGCGCCTCACACCTCTAGCTAATTGATTTATTTCTCCTTTTGTTTATTGCTGCGCCGCACTCTCTACATACTCTACTGTGGCATCATGATTTTATAATTAAAATCGCAACTCCCCCTTTTGTCCTGTGCACTACGTCCATTTACTTGCTGCTGCTCTCCTTGCTTTGAAACGACGCTGCCATTTTGCTTTAGACTTCTAACCTGCTATGTTTTATCTTTCCGGTTATTGTATGAGGCTATGTCTAATTAGGATCAATGTCTAACTCAGCTCTTTTTATTTTAAAATTGTCGCAATTCTTTCTATTTGATTCCAAAATACACCTTGACATAAAACAAGATTAATTTTCATTAAGTACAACTTCAAACCTCAAAAATAAAGAAAATTAACACACAAAAATATAGAAAATAATGACACTAATATTAATTTAAACCATAACAATCCAGAATTTGGCTTCAATGTACAATCACCATAAACCTACACTTAGCACATTTTTCCAGCACCAACCATATTAATATCCAAAAGACAACAGGTCATAACTCTCAACATAGATATCGAAAAATGTCATACTTAGTGGCGATAGAAAGATAACATGAAGGCCTTCAACTTTAATTAAGACCAATTAAGTAAATTCAACCTACATCAATTTAGAAAAATTCATCAAATTTTAGGTCACAATTTTCGTGTTACTGTTTATACTACACCTATACCTCACTTTCAAAGCGAAATCCAACACTCTTCTAATCAAAATTGAACAGCACTTCCTTCACAAGAAATGTAGCCAAACTCCTCAGGTTTAATTCAAGCCAAACCTCATCTCAATTGGACAATCATAGGATAAGTTATGGCCAAATCATATAAACATGCTCAAGTCAAAATTTTTCCAGATTTTCTTCCTAACACTTTTTGTATCTCTTCCATCCATTTCTACACTAATAAGCACTCAATTTATTCACCATATCAACCACAATCAAGGCAAAACCTCTTCTTGAACATTTATCTACAAAAGTGGCAGCAACCTAACCCACTCATTCATTTTTTTCTACACTCACTTTCCACATTAATTAACATCCAACACATCTACACCATCTCTAACTCACCTTCATCAAAGTTTACATCATTAGTCATCAACATAAACAAGAAAGTCACATACTCATAATCTTCACACACAATTTTCATGCAACTCATTATACACACATCACCAATGATCTAATTTACTACAAAACCATAATAGAGAGCATATTTCATACCTCAATAAGCTTCAAAACCTTCAAAATCGTCAAAATCTCACATACTCTCTATCTTCCTCCAACACCCACGACATCATCATCTTGGGGGGTGAGGTTTTGGTTTGGATTTTTAGTGCACAATGGAAGAGAAGCAAGGTGAAATATTGATGAGGTTGGAAGAGAATGAATAAAAAGAAAAATAGATGGGAAGGAGGGAGCAATTTACGCATATGGAGAGGAAAATAAGAAGAACATGCTAAACATATAGTATAACATATCTGGACTATAGTTTAATGGGCCAACATATAGTAATTAGGGTACTACCATGTGTCTCAAATGTAATTAGTAAATTAATCATCCCATTATGGTTATTAAGTAGGCAATTCAATTTGTGGTCCGACTATGGAATTAAGTTGTGATTATAGTAGTCCAGTCCGGTAACATGTATTTCTAACAGAACATATCTCCTTAGCCTTCAAGTTTGAAAGGTTTCGTGGAAGACAAACCCAAAGAGGGATAGGTGGCTTTTAATGAACATTAAAGGCTTAATACATGGTTGAAATAAGTGACAAGTGTCACAATGGTAAGCATTAACTTGGTTCCTTCAAATTTTCACTCTAATTTCTCCCCAAATTTCAGTGGCTCAAAATAATAAATCCTAAAATTATGTACCCAATATTTCAGTGTCATTGGACAGTCATTTTTAGTACCGGAAACCAATCAGTCCGCCACTTGGCGATTTTTCCGGTCTGAAAATTTTCCCCGAAAATTTCAGAAAAATTCCTAAAATTCCCCAAAAACATAAAACACACAACAATCCACCCCAAATAAAATTTCAAGCACAAAATCATAATTTTCCACAAAAATCACATTTAGGCACATATATCGGAAAATGTCATGAATGCATATACAGACATTTTCATGTGCAAATTTTACTATTCACATGTAAGAATATGCATGAATATTTCAAAATAATTCTAAACACCCTTAGCCCTTTCTAAATTACTATTCTACCATTCCCATCGGGAGTGGAATGTTACAAATTGGAAGTGGTTGAAGAAGTTCCCGAAGAAGACATTGAATCCAATAAACCTCTGAAGCTGCAGATGCTAAGGCACGATACTCTGCATAAGTACTAGACCTTGCAACTGTTTTCTGTTTCTTTGAACACCATGAGATGATATTAGAACCATGAAAGACAGTATACGCAGAGGTACTCTTACGATCTATCTTGTCGCCTCCCTAATTTGCTTCAGAGAAAGCAAAGAGACATTTGGATTGTGAGGAACGAAGAAGCAGACCATGATCAATTGTGCCTCAAAGATATCGAAGAATTCGTTTAACAGCCTGCTAATAATTCACAGACGGAGCATGCATGAATTGTGCTGTTTTGTTTACTGCCATTGTGATGTCAGGTCGAATGAGAGCTAAATATTGAAGGGTACCAACAACTTGACGAAACAAAGCAGGATCATCAAAGTGCTGTGAGCTGTCAGTGTCTAAGATGCTCTTTGGAGAAGAAGGTGTAGACACAGGTGTAGCCTCATGCATATTTACACGTTTCAAAAGATCTAAGATGTACTTAGATTGAGAGAGATGGAGACCACTTTTCAGCCAAGTCACTTCCACACCGAGAAAGTATGTGAGAGGTCCAAGGTCTTTAAGAGCAACCTGCACGCTAAGTTGATGAATAATGGACTGAATGAGTTGGATGGAGGAATTGGATTAGATGCAAGCTGATAAAGTCCATCTTTAATGTATCCCCGGTGGAGCAGCTGCTTCGTTTTGAGGTCCTTAATGGTAAAATAAGATGGGAAAAATTCAATGGAAACATCATTAGCAGTAGTAAACTTAAGCACAGAAATCAAATTGGTGTTAGATTGAGGAACATGAAGAATATTATTCAAAGAAAAACGATGAGAATCAAGTGTTATATGATTAGAACTAATATGAGTAAAGGGTAAGCTTTTACCATTGGTGAGAGTAACTTCATCAGTGCCTGAATATTCAGAATGAATGCCCAGATTTTCCATTTCAGAGGTTAAGTGATGAGTTGATCCAGAATCGACGACCCACGGCTTAGAAGCATTTGGAGAAGAAGTGTAATTGGACATTGGTTTAGAATTGTAATCATTGGTGTTGTTGAATTTGGGACTTGGGCATTGTCTTGAGGTGTGACCTTGACCACCACAATTATAGCAGGTTAGAGAAGAAGGATCCCTGTTTGTGGAGGTGAATCGACCACGGCCATAAGTAGATTAAGAACCTCCACGTCGATTACTACGACCTCTGCCTCGATTTCCACCAGTGGTAGTGTGACGAGTAAAGTGTGCCACAGCAGGAGGGTTAAGAGATTCAATTGAACTTTGAAGCTGCAATTCTTCAGAAAGAGGCAAGCCAAACAGATTGTCAAAGGAAACAGTAGTTAACTGAGATTCAATGTTGCGAGTTAAGGGTCTGTAATCAGAACCAAGACCCCGCAAAATGTGATCAACAAGATCATCTTCAGTGATAGGAGCACTGAGAGCAGACAACTGATCATATATTCTCTTAGCACGATCCATATAGGTGGTGATTTGATCATTACCTCGAGATAAAGCATGAAGAGCATTTTTGAGAGTTCGAATCTGTGCTCTAGAACCAGAGGCATAAGTGGTTTGCAAACGTGACTAGGCAGCAGATGCAGTAGTAACTCCAACAACTTGAGAAAGCACTGCCTCAGAAAGAGAGCTCAAAAGCCAGCTCAACACAATTTGGTCGTTCAGATACCAAGAGGTATATTTAGGATTCACAGCATTGTTGATTTCTTAGGGAGGTGGTGATTTTGATCCATCAATGTGGTGTAATAACTGGTGACCAGAAAGGAGAGGAATTACTTGAGTTTTCCAGAGAAGATAATTCGAAGAGGTGAGTTTAATGGTAATTTGATGACGTGCTGATGGAGGGCTAACAGACATTAAAGATGAGGACCCAGGTGTCTTGTTGTGAGAAAGAGAGTAAAAGATCTAAAATGATTCGTGAATTATTGCATTGATTTCATCTCAAAGGTGTATAAATATACATCAGGTATACATCAGATCTTAACAGAAAATACAATGGATAAACATAAATCTAAGAATCAGTTACAGTACAGAAGACTTAGTCTACTCTCTATTAGAGAGAAACAAGGAACGAATGCAGAGAAAGAAAGAAGAAAACAAGGACAGAAAAATTGGGTGTTTAAACCTTAAAAAGCTCTGATACCATGAAAACAAGGACAGAAAAATTGGGTGTTTAAACCTTAAGAAGCTCTGATACCATGAAGATTAAGTGCAGAAGATGAGAAAAAGGTTTGCTCACCGTTGTATTAATCTTTGAACTATTTATAGAATACAGAGTGAAGATCAAATCCCCATAGATGAGGGATTGATGCAATCAAAGTTAAATACAAAAAGAGATTATACAATCAGAAATTATTTGCAGATAAGATACAGGAGCATATTACAGATATTAGAGATCTTCCTTAATACAAACACCATCGTCTAGCCAAAGGACACTTATGTTGCTTTGACTTTCAATATCTACAAGAAGCAATTTATTGATAACTAAATATAAATTCAATTGTCAAAGTTTATTTATGGTGGGTTGCTTGCATTCTAACTAATACATTTATTATTCAAAAAAAAACATTTATTTAATTTAAATAAAAAAGAACATACATAGTTTAAGTAAGTGTATATACCCAAAATGAGTGAACAAATTATGGGCGGTGTATAATTAATGATGTTATTAAATAAGATTTGAGTAACGTGTAACTCCTCCAGATTGAACAAGGCAACCAAGTCTTGTGAGCAACCAAAAAAAGCAAAGTTACTTAGATATTATTAACACAATTAAATCCAAATATCATTTCTTTTAAAGATTAAAAGAAAATATGAACCAGACCTTCCATATTGATTGATCCTTTTAGTTGAGTGTAAGAAACATATAAAGTTTTGAGAGAGTGAAGTCCACGTAACAATGGTAAGATATTGTTATTCAAATCATTATATCCCAGATTTAGGATCTCTAAGTTCCTCAACCTCTGTAATTCTTCGATACCTACAGATTTCATTGTTTTAGCTAATATTATGAATACATATGGATAAACGTAGCTTTTTCATGGCAGTTAAAATTAGAATGGATAAACTTAAATTTCCCACTTGTTCCTGTCAATCCAGTTCTAATTATGGATAAGGACTTCAACGATGAAAAACCAGCTAAGGAAGGTAAGATGGCGTTCCCTAATTTATTATGACTCAAATCAAGATACTCCAAATTGATCGTATTCGCAAATCTTTCAAAACCTGTATACCAAGAATATCACAAATTTGAGACATAATTTGTATTAAATGAGTGATTTGATAAGAAGATAAAAGTGTTAAGAACCTTCATTCTGCACACAGCAAACAATATGATTGTCTTGTAAACTAAGGCTTCGGAGTTCTTGAAATGGAAGAAACATTGAGGCGTTGAATAACCAATTGTCTACAGGCTCGCCATATCTAAAATCGTCAAGAATGAGCTCGTAGACTCGACCTGTTGTGGCGTTACACCCAACACCATCCCACCAACAACAGTCAACGTCTTTCCTCCATGTAAACATTCCTTCGTCATTAAATGCACAATAAGGGCAATAGAAGGATGCTTTGAGCTGCAAGAGAGCAACTCGCTCTTCCTCCAGACACGCATCAGAGCCCCGGCCTTGCAGTAGTAATAACAATGATTTCAGCAGCATCATTACTACTACTACTAAACGCAGTTGGCAGTTTATCATTCCTGCCATTTCTACTGATCTATTCAAGAAACGATTTCTTGTGTAGTTTCGTATTTGCATATATAAATGATGACCGAAGATGATCCTTTTATAGGAGACTCTCATCCAGCGGGTACTTACAGCATGTTTATGGTGGTGGTCCATCTCATAAAGAAATTTTTGGAGCAAAAAAAGTAAAAATATATAATAACAGTCGCATTATGCTTACTTCTCTTTTTATTAACAAAATAAATAAAAATAATTTATAAAAATTATTGAAAAATATTTTTAAAATTTTATAGAATTAAATTTTTTGAAAGGCTATAGAAATAAAATTTTATCACTTCTTACATTTTATTTTTATGGTACAAGTTTGTGTTTTGTTTTTAAATTAATTTAAGAGTTTTACCTAATTTTAAATTAATTATAAGCTACTTAAATAAATTGTGAAAATATAAATTAACGAAAATTATAAAGTCAATAGGCAACTACATCAGCATGCTAAGGACATGCCGTGTTCATCATCATTTAGAGACCGACAGTAAGTTGTAGAGAGAAGAAATGAATATCTCAGTTGAGGTCTTATGTAACTAATACAAAAATACTAATTGTTATTAAGGTGAGACAAAAGAAAACAAAAAAAAATGTAGAAGAATTGGATAAATAAGTACATTAATTAAGATTTACTTTTTAAATTTATTTTTGAGCTCTAATTTTGAAATGTAAAATTTTCTCATATTTTAGTTTAAATATTTGCTTATAGATAATTACATAATTATTTAAGTGATTATATATACTTATTATTCTTCAATCAAATTACATCTTTGATCACCTTAGAAATAATCTACAGGCAAAAAAATGTTCGCAAATAAAAATATATAATTGATATAAATGAACTCATAGATTTTTTTAAAATTTTCAAAAACGTAAGGTTAATAATTGTATCTATGAGAAGACTCTTAACTTTTTATTCTAAAGTTATTTTAATTAAAAATTATGTTCCTCTTTTATTTATTTTCAGGAAAATTTAGACTAAAATTTAAAATAAAACTTAACAATTATAAGTTTCATGAACTCCTTTAATTTCTAAATTAAAAAAGTCCATAACTATCAGTTTTATGGACTTTTGAATTTTCAATTTGAAATAACTAAAACTACTAGATACAAGATACTTATTGCTATTATATGAAGAAAATTTTAAATTTAAAAATATGATATCAATTTTCAAAATTATATATGACACCGTATTGAGCACTTTGCTAATAATTAATAGGAGAAAAAGTGTACATATATATATGGATTAATAGGAAAAGAAAGATTTTAAAAAATTATATAAGAAAATAAATAATTTACAAAAGAGGAAAAGAAGTACTTAAAAATTAAAAAAATATATAAAACTTTTAGAAATTAAAATTGTATGAAAAAATTTAAAGTATATTCTTATTGTGTATTTTTTAAAGATGAATTTAAATATTTTAATACTTTGATTATTATAATTTTTAAATATTAAGTTCATATTTTTATTATCTTATTTATTTATAAGTCTAGGTATTTACATTTATTTTTAATATTTATTTTTATATTTTGTTCTTTTTCTTTTATACATATATACACGAGGAGGCATTATTACTTTTATTTATAATGCTAAGAGAAATTAAAGGGCAATCTGATGGTCCCCGGGTAATGCAAACAGATTCCCTTTGCCGAGTAAGTTACTGATATAGGTTAAAGCTATAAAAAGTTGGAAAAGTATGTGACCTTGTCGTTACCCATGTGGATCAATTTCATCCATAAAAATAAAAATAAGAAAGACTTGAAAATTTGAGAAGAAAGCACAAAATGATTGAAACGTGTGACACCCCTCCAACCGAGTAGTGTATTAGTCAGTGACAAAAAAGATAACGACAATCAGAAAAGAGGAAGAGGCGAAGACTTTGAATAGTTTGGGAAGAAAAGACAATTTTTCTTCGACAAAGAATAGTATATTTTGGTGTTCTTGACAAAAATTATAACGACAGCCCGAAAAGAGGAAGACCGAAGACTTTGAATAAATTGGGAAGAAAAGTCAAAATTTTTCTTCGACAAAGTATAGTATATTTTGGTGTTCTTTTATCCCCATCGGTTGCAACAGAATTTTGTAGAACTAATTACTGAAATTCGGTTAAATGACTTTTATAAATTAGAAAACTTAAGTTAATGAATTATAATAATATTTCTTTTAATTTTATTTTTTGATTCTAATTTTAAAATAGAAAATTCTCTCATACAGTATTTTAATTTAAATATTTGTAGAATTGTATGTATAAATCGTCAAAAGATGATAGACTAACTTTAAAATTATATATGTGACCTTGTGGATCATGGAAAACTTGAAAAGATCGTATGATTTCACTATTGAGAATTTATTAGGAATAAGGTTAGACTTATATGATTCTATTATTAGGAATTTATTAGTGATAAGATTATTTGTGAATATATTGACAAAAAATTCATAAATTTAATTATTGAGAATTCAAAAAATTAAACTAATTAATTTTTATAGATAATTATATATTATTCATTTTTATATAATTTACGAGATAAACAATTTAAGTACATATATATAAACAAATTACACCTTATCATAATGATCACTTTATAAATTTTTCCACAATGACATGGACTAACGAAAAAATAGAAGACTTGGAAAAATTAAGGAGAGAAAGCAGATGGTTGTACTATATTTGACCCTCCAATTAGCATGTTTTACTTCATTGACCAAACACTCATATTCGAGGTTGGATTGTCACGACAAGTGGGTCTTTCCATATCCTTCTATAGGTTGATATGCATGTGATGTGCAACTAAGTTTATGTCTTAATAAATGAAGAGTGAAATCAAAATAATAGTCATTAAATGAAAATAAATAATTGCAATATAATCACATTTTGTCTTGGCACATCATTGTTTAATTTTATCATGATGAGACAAATACTTCTAGATTAGCTTCCAATGCTATAAAAAAATTTCTAAAACTTGACAAATTTTTTTTAAAAAAGCTCTTCAGTTGTCTTTCCTTTTTAGACAAAAATTAATTATGTTTTAATTTAACTGAAGAGAAAAAAATAATTCCACTCAATTTTGTTAGGCTTGATGTAGACTAAACGTGCATAAATTGATCTATTCATTTAGTTTGATAAATTAAATTAAAATTTTCAAAATTTTAGGTTTTAAAATAAGTATATAGAACAAATTTAATTTTAAAACTTAAGTTAAAATTTAAAAATCCAATTTAACTTATATAAAAAACGCAAAAGAAAACTTAACATGACTTAATATTTATGAATAACTAACAATTAATTTAATTTATAATCATTTTAAATTGTGAGTGATCTAATATTTGTTTTAGATTAACTAATATCTATACAATATTTATTATTTAATTTTTCACTAAAATTATGAATTTTTATAATTATCTATCTAACTTAAAATTTTATGAATTACGATTAATATTTAAAAATAATTAATCACTTTTAGATTAAATTGAAGAGAAACAAAGCAACTCCACTTAATTTTGATTTTTGACTTTAAATAAACCTAAAGCAAGTGTATCTATTAAAGTGCATATAAATTGAGTCAAATACCTTTTTACGATCAAACTTAAAAAACATAAGAGGTGTATAATAAATACATTATTTGTCATAATCAAAATTTACTCAATTTGAACCAATAATTGCACTTGCATATGCCAATTAATATGCCTTAGTTGGCAGAGACGTGACCCATTGAAAACTTATTGGCATGAGACTGACTAGCGAAAGTAGAGATGCTGAAAAGATGAAAGTCCTCACCTGTATATACTGTACGAGATAAAGAAAGAAGATTGTGATCTTGACTCCATTGGAATCTTTCAATTTTAAACGTAGTGCTTATCATGAGTTGGATATGATTTCCCGTATTGGAAGGGTAATTAATATGTTGATATTTCAAAATAGTAACTTGAAAAAGTTACTCTATGATTTCTTATTAGAGTAAAATATGTTTATTCAAATTAAACTTTAATTAATATCAAAATTTTCAATTTATTATAAATATATCTCATCGTCAAAACACCAACTCTTATCATTAATCTTATTAACCTGGACTGTTATATAAGTTAATCTCATCAATATTAGATATATAAGATTTTAATTAGTAAAATACTTAATAGATTAAAATTTGTAAATTACTTTTAATAATAATAAATAAGTGATTAGTTAATTTTTATTTTTAATGAAAAATATAAAAATACATTTATTAAGAAATTCATACCTATATTATTGTGAATGAGTCTACACTCTTAAATTATATATATTTAATTGATATATTATGTACTTACTATTATAAAATTTTAAAGTTAATTTATAATTTATCCATTTTATTATAAATTTTCTTTTATATTAAGTGTTTTTCGAATTTTCTTTGTTGACATTCATCAAATATATATGCGAGGGGTGATTACTAGCTGGGATTCTTTTCTTAAATTAAGGCTTCTAAACGACTTTTAGAAGCAACTATTATGGATAAGTTTCTTTTATTTGGAGGAGCGAATCACCATTGATTGTGAGAGAAATTCTTGACAGTCTATCTTTTATAGCGTATTGAAAACACCTATATATAGTCATTATTATTACTCTTCCTAAAATTATTCACCCTCCACATTACTCTTTTCTGTATATAGAAATGCGAAAATACTTCACAAGCACCCTGATAAACCAAGCCTTATATATTTTGATCTAACATGTTTTTTTTAATCGTTTAATGTCTTCTTCCTGGTCATAGTTTTTATAGATAATAGATTCTAAATTTTCCAACTTTATAAATTTTTTAATTTAATTTCCAAAATTTTCAATTAAATAATCTTAACAATTTAGTTGAAAATTGTTTTATACATAATATTTATGTGTTCATGTAGAAAATTAATTGACAACTAATCATATATGTAGACTAAAACACATGACCTAATGTGCAAAAGAAGTTATGAAGTGGGTGTTTTATTCCACATAAAAGATTAGCTGGTAATTAAATTCACACACTTTTAAATATCATAGATAAAAAAGATTCTCTTAGTGTATTAATGTTATAAAATATCAATTATTTAAATAAAAATTAAAGAAAAACTTGATACTAAATTAAAAAAATAAAATAGAATATGTTATCCTTACTTTTTTAGTCAAAAGAACAATTTTGTCCCTAACGTTTACACTAAAATCTGAATTGGAACCTAACGTTTCGGAATGTTGAAAATGAACCCTAACATTTGAAAAACGTTCAAAACAATCCTTGACGAAATAAAACTAAAGGTCTAACTCAATTAGTTGTTCTATCCAGTTAGGGACTGTTTTGAACGTTTTTCAAATATTAGAGTTTATTTTGAATGTTTTTCAAATGTTATGATTCATTTTAAATGCTGGGTCGGCTCTGGGCAAGGGCAGCCAAGCAATATTAAGGTCTATCTCAAATTTTAGTGTAAACGTTGAGGACTAAATTGCTGAATTGATCTACTTTTTGTGGATGAACATGTAAGAACTTGAAATAATACGTTGATCCTTCTCTTGCTAACCATTATATTCCTCAAATTCTTCAAGATGGCGAGCATGGAGTGCCAATAGGCCCAATACAGAGCCGAAAGCTTGCAAGAAAAATTTTCTTTCAGAAATGGTGACTGACACAATATCTATACTCAAGAAATCCCAGGAGAACTTCTATATATATATATATATATATATATATATATATATAAACTCAAAACCATCATCCATGACATGCAGTTGCAGTTTATGGAACCAAATTTAGGGTTGTATCTTCACATTTCATCTTCCTGAAAAGCTTCAGGTTTCAATGTCTGTACATGTTTTAAATTCCAAAAATTTATATGCATCTTAGTGTTTGCAAATTAGGTGTTTGATATGGTTCCAACTTATGTCTTTTTTCACCTTAGCTTTTGTTCATGCAACAATCTTTCTTAGAAGCTTGTTTTTAGCAGTAAACTTTGTCTGTTCCTTTTACTCTTACCATGAATCATGAAACATGACACTACATCAGCAAATCTGAAAGACAGGTCGTGCTCTGGGTTTCAAGGATTGTAGACATTTTTAAGACTCTGCTCTGTGTTTAATTAGACGAGGAGGTACCATACATAATGGATTGTATTACGAAGAAGTGATTAAAAGAAGACAAGTCTTTAACTACTACAATATTATTTGATTCACATAAAAGGAATAACGCAAAAGTATGAACCTACTTGATGTTTTTATAAAAGATAAAATAATTTTGTAATTTGTAAATTAATTCTTAACATATTAATATTATTTATATGATAACTTTTATTAAAATAAAATTAGTAATATTTTTTATGCGACAAACAAAAGAATTTATTTATATTATAAAAAAGAGTTAAAAATTTGTATCACTAAATTTTAATATG
>JANZLC010000200.1:29285341-29304248 GCA_026413385.1 Erythroxylum gracilipes
ATAACGAGTCTAACTCTTTTTATTCTTTATTTTCTACAGATGTGGCTTCATGTATAACAGTGGATCATCCTACCATCTTATTAGAAGAATAATTGTTTAATAATTTATCTCTTTTTTTTCTAGTATAGATCTTTCATAAGACATTGTTTGGCTTATTTTTACTTTGCTTGGGTTTAACAAATTGGATTAATCTTTAATGAATTTTATATGCATACTTTTATGAATAATTTGTATTTGTTTTCACCAATTTTTTATCATATATATTGATATGAATAGGTTCTGGTTACCCTGAGAATCGAACCTGAAAATAGGTTAACCAATCCTAGTTCGATAGGTTAACCAATCCTATAGGTTCTTTAGGTTCAGGTTCAGGTTACTTATGAACGGGTCAGGTTACCCTACCATGAACACCCCTATTGAGAAGCGTCTACCTTGCCCTTCCTTTAATGCCTTATCGTTTTTAAACTTAAGTAAGCTACCCAAAACACCCTTTTATGCATTTTTACTACTTTTAATTTAACTAACCTATGCAATAACTTCTACTAACATAGACATAAAAAAATTAACTCCCAAAAATTCACCTATCATAACCTCATTATTCATTTAAACCATGCATAATTAAAGAAAAAAATCGGGGCCAACTGTAGTTGCAATTATTCCTCAACAATTTTAGTCCAAAGGAGAGCTGAAACTTCGGTGGAATGAAGGTGGAGCAGCTCCTCCATCATCTTTATGCTACACATTGAAGAGGGTTGTCCTCACGTTGCAAAGTTTTCTTCCAACAGCTGTCCACTATTTTAATTCTCACCATCTTTGTTTAATTAAGCCAGTAACTTGTTGTATCATCTACGACAATTCTTGTGCCTTAAATATAATAATTTGTTCTAATTTTGTCTTACCAAAATATCACATGTCCATACCATGAATCGGTCTCTCATGTAATGAATTTTATGTCCCTCACATCTACTCCTTCATAAACGTGACAACATAAGGTTTTCATGCATTCATGTTCCAAAACAGTAAGGACTTCTTCATATACTTGACAACTGCCACTTAAGGTTAATTCATATGTACATGTATTATTTCTTGTCCAAAATGATTAAATGGCTTAAGAAAAATCTGTCCAATTTTGATAGAAATTTCTTGTCCACTTAATAACATGTTACACTTAAATATATCAACATATAGGTTAGATCGATTTAATTTAAGTATCCTTAACTATAGAAGATTCTCTTATGCTTGGTTTACTTGGTTGATATCTCTAATTTTTAGCCAGAAAGTGCTTCCAATTTATTTGACGATAATTTAAAACAAGGTCAATCTTGATCTATCATAAATCCACCCGATCGAATTTATTTTTGGTCCATTTCCATACCACTTAACCCCAATATTTTTCGACTATCATTTGAATTTAATGCTTGTCTTTAAGTATTGTCAAATCATTTAGGGTTGGGTCCCCAATTCACCCTTTAGTGAAAATAAAAATTACATTAGCTAGAAAATGTCATTTACACAAAATGAAATTTTATACACATGTGAAAAGAAAAGTATGGGGATTTACAATCACGCCTCCTTACAAAAATTTCGTCCTTAAAATTTAACCAAGCGTACATTGACATGATCAAAATAAATGGGGATATAACGCACACATTTGGTGCTCAGGCTCCCATTTAGCTTCTTCTACTGTGTGATTCCTCTACAGCACTTTAACTAAAGGAATAATCTTACTACATAGAACTTGGTCTCTGCAGTTAAGAATTTGCACTGGTTCTTCTCCAAAAGTCACATATTCCTTTAAATTCACTGGTTGCTCTTTGATTACATGAGATGGATTAGCTAGATATTTGCGAAGCATAGAAACATGGAAGACATTGTGAATCCTCGCAAGTTCATCTGGTAACTTTAATCAATATACCACTGATCCAATCCTTTCAATAACTTCATACAATTCCATGTAACGCGGACTTAATTTACCACATTTCCCAAATCTCAATATGCTTTTCCAAGAGGAAATCATAAGAAATACCTTATGTCCAATTTCAAATACAAGACCCCTATGGTGATTATCCGCATAGCTTTTCTTTTTATCCTAAGCTATCTTTAATCTGTCCCTAATACTTTTACCTTTATTTGTTGTCACTTGCACAAGTTTGAGACCTATCAGTTTCCTTTCACCTACCTCATCTGAACATACTGGAGTTTTGCATTTTCTTCCATAAAATGCCTCATAAGGGGCCATGTCAATGTTGGCCTAATAACTGTTATTATAGGCAAACTCTATCAGTGGTAGGTGTGTGTCCCAACTCCCCTTGAACTCTATAGGATCTAAGCATATTGATAGGATTGAATTATCATATATTGTCTTATGTACTTTTATATGATTTCAATCCTATTTTTAAGATAAAATGTTTAACTGATGTTCAATTTGTGTTTACTGCTAAGTTGAATATGCTGATATATATTTGAGAGCAAAAAGGCAAGATTTTAAAGCAAATTGGGACACAAATGACACAAGCAAAAAGATCAACTGGCAGCAATTAAATCATGTGAGGGGCTGTGGCACAACTTCAATGGAACAATTAAAAGAGTGAGGAGTAGTGTTTACGGTGGCAATTAATTAAAGAGGATACAAGCAAAAGTCACGCACAGCATTGGAGAGGACAACAAAACGTGGCATCGTTTTAAACAAGGTACGCAAATTCAAGTAGAGAATTAATCAAGGGAGGCAGCGACAGCTGTTGTGCCTCATACGAAGAGAATGGGAGCTACAGGAAATTTAATCAAGGGACCGCATGAGGCAACAGAGTGATGGTCAAATTAATCAGCAACAAACACAAGGAGAGACGCAAATATATCAACGCTGGGAAAAAATCACGGAAGACAAGCAACGTGGGCATGAGAATAAGACGCACATGAGATAAAAATTAAATGGCATACGGAGAAACAAGCAAGAAGCAAATTAAAATCAACAGCTAAATCAAGAGAAGAGAGCAGTGGAGTGAAAAGCTTAGGCAGTGAATAAAAATTGAGGGTTTTTGGCTAGGATGAAGATGAGCGTTGAAGGTATTTTCCGAAAAATATCTATGATGGGCTAAACTTTTCGATGTCGGTACGGAGGTAAAATTGACGCCGACGATCTGGGTTAAGTATTATTTTAATTATTTTGTTGTTTCTTTCTCTCATTAGGAATTGATTGTGTTATCCTGTTTTAATTAATTTGGGTGTTATGTATGGATAATCGGATTTTTGTTATTATTCGGTTATTTGTGTATGAACTTATTGGGTATTTTAAATTGATGATTTTAATGCGTTCATTGAATCGTTAATCTGAATCTCATTGCTAGAATTTTGACATAATCTGTAATTGTTGTGTTGAAATTCACATGTAGTGACTAACGATTCGTAATCATTAGGGATAACATGACCTAGGTTAAATGACACATCGTATGTAGTTGTTATCTTGATTAATCGATTTTCCTAGTTCGTAATGCTATCGCCTAATTAAATCTAGAGATCGTATACTAGGTTGTTAGGTGGTTAGGTTTAATTAACGATCATATCTTGATTAAAGAAAACCTAAGGGAAAACTCAGGTTAATTTTTAATCCACGATTAATAATTTCTATGAGAGATTAAAGAACAACAAATTGATGAAATATGCTTAGTCAGGGTTTAAGTCGAGATTGAACCGAAGAACCGGGTCCTTACCAAATTCTCCATTTTTATTATTTTATTGCATGTGTTTCTTTAATTTGTTTTTATTAGTTAGTTTTATTTTATTTTCGTCTTTAAAAATCCAAAACCCCCTATAAGTGTAAACACCGGTTAATTTCATTTCTCAAACTTTACACGCACTCTCTGTGGGATCGACCTAGACTCGCCACTGCTACAGTAGTAGTCTAGTAATTTTAATTTTGATTAGCGTTACGACGCACGGTCATTTATGAAGGTGATGACTTAGGGACCCTTGATGTCTCATAAACTTGTTGCTCAGGAATTCGGTCAGGCTTTAGCTTTGACTTTGACTTTTTAGGCTTTTCTTAAGCTGTCTGAGAATGAATATATTGTCTAATCAAAGGATACTTGAACTTGAAAACCTTTGAATACTCAGCTTCTTCTGGATACGTCTGATACATAGGAGATGGGTATGTTGGTTGAATATTTGGAAATAATGAAGAGGATGAGCCATATGCTATCTTTGACTATGTATATTACATATCAGCTTCCATTTGTTGCACAATTCTTTGTATCCTTTCGATTTCTCTAACTTTGACTTTGAAGTCAAGTCCAATATAATGTATAGCAATATAATGTCAAAGATCAACATCAAGTTGCTTGATCTAAGCTTTGTAGGATTGATACATTTGTTGGATTTGCTTAAAGATGATGTCAACTCTATGATCATGATCACCTAACATCCATATTTACTTATTTAGCACTTATTAGAGAACATACTTATAATAACCTTTACAAAAGCGCACAACATAGACATCATTTCTTTTGAAATAACCCCTTTAATTAGAGTTGACAGTCTCACCATTCACAAAAAATTAACAAATTAAAATTAAATTTTGATTTAAACAGTAGTTATTTTTAATACTTTAACTTTGATTGATTGAATTTTATTAAATATATTTGTGTGTATAATAAAAGAGTATATTTGTACTCATAATAAATGGATGTAATAATAAGTGAATTATATTCTAAATAAAAGATTAAGGTTTGAATTTTAGAATAATTCTTACAAAAATTATCTTAATTATTTTAATATTTTAAAAATCATATTGAAAAGTTAAAATAGTAAGATAATAGATTTAAGGTCTAAAAGGTTCAACTAGTATTAAATTGTCATAAAACAGATTAAATATTAAATAAAATTAAAGAATTTTAAAAAATTAAAAGTTCAATTGAAAAAATGGACTATTAAATGAAAACTAATCATTTTATTTTAGTTTATAAAAATTGACTAATTTATGATAAATTAATTAATAAATTAATCGATTTTTAATAACAAAGATTATCAAATTAAATCAAACTAAAATCTTAAAAACTGAATTGAAAAATTGACCAGTTCAAAATTTTTACTATAAAATCGGCCAAATCGATCCGATTTATAAAATATTGATTATTTTGTTAACAAAAAATATACCACAAAAGATTTATTTATTTAAGGTTGAAGTATTTATACATTTTATTTATGTAATCTCTTTCACACTCACTTACGTTTGAAGGTTGAAGTATTTATACATTCTTACCATTTAGACAAATCCTATAAACATGGTGTAATGATTAATGAACCTTCCTTTATTGCTAAGAATGTTTTTAATTGTTTGTTTGTTCATATTTATACATGGGTGGTTCTAACTAATTTTGTAGCTTTATTTGTATATTATTAATGAAACTTTTAATTACTATGATACTTCCTTTTTAAATTTATTATTCAAGATATCCAATTAAAATCTGTAGTTGTTAATTTTAATATTTGTTATTTTTATGGGCCTCAAATGTCACGTCAAGTGAGACTCACTTTAAAAAATATATTTAAAAAATTAATTTATTTATAACTGTTACCAAGTCAAAGATGCAGTGACAGGTGAAGGGTTTCAAGGATCCCTCCTTTCCAAGAATTAAGGCCCTTATTAAGTTATATATAAATATATATACACACTTATATATATAAACACACAAATGAATAAATTAAGTTTAATAAAAAAAAGGCGGATCCTACACTTATAAATAAATAAATTTTTACATATTGTTTTTTTAAGGGGTCTCACTTTGTCATGTCAGCAATGACGTAATTATTGGAGAACAAAAAAATAAAAAATAAAAAATAAAAAAACTAGGCTAGCAATAACTTGACACTTAACAAATAGGGTTTAAAATTCCGGTGATAGTAAGGTTTAATTTTAACATTTTCTAAATATTAAAGTTATAATTATTTTTTATAAAATATTAGAGGTAAACTTGTCAACTAATATAAAATTTAAGATCACAAGTGACCCTTTTATCATATTTTAATTTTAAAACTTGGTCTCATCTTGCCATGTTAGCAATGACATGGCATAGGGAGCCCAAAAATAATAAAAATAATTAAAAATATCATGTCAACCCTAATCTATTGACACTTAACAGAGATGTTTAAATTTTATGTTATAATGGGGTCAAATTTTAACATTTTTTAAATGTTATAATTATAATTGTTCTCTCTATAATGTTATGATTAAACTTGTCGATTTGTGAAAAAGTTATAGTCCTTTTATTTTTTTTAAAGAAATGTCTTATCTTTTATGGTATATTCTCAATTTTTTGTTATTGGCTAAACATGTTTTTTTCAATGTTTTAAAATTCAGGTATGAAGTTAAACTGATAAGACATGAGTTTAATATTTAAAATATTCGACCGGTATTATACAATAATTAAAAATTGGCTAAATAAAATTAAAAAAATTGAAATATGATTAAAAAAGATTATCCTTATCTATCGAAAATTTTGAAATTTAATTTAAAAAGATTGTTAAATAAACGTTAATTGATTTATTCTATTTTATAAGAATTTATAATTTATAAAAATTGACCGATTAATTAATAAATTGATCAATTTTTAACAACAAAAGTTATTAAAATAAATTGAACCGAAAAGTTAGACACTTAAAACTTTTTACAATTGTCAAATTGATTGATTTCTTAATCATTGTTTTTATAATTAATTAATTACATATTAAGTTATCACTTTGTTTTTCCTTTGTACATCATTAATATTTTTAAAAACTTTCTCTTCAACGAGCAATGGCATAATATAAATAAGTTATCATCTTGAACCTAACATGCAAAAGAGTTAATTTGGTGGATTTAATTAACTTTGTAACTTACATCCCTCAAATTCTTTCAGAACTGGTGACTGACACAGTATGTTCAAGAAATCCCACAAGACATTCTATGAAAAAAAAAAAACTCAAAACCATTTAATTATTCTCAAGTTGGTTGTTAATAATTATGTGAATAAATATAACTACTTTTAGAATATGGTTTCTCATTATAAATATGAAACTATAATAATCATATAGGAAAATTTCAGTTCCTTATTAATAAATATGTACTTCAGTATAATAATCACATTAGAAATTTTTTTAATTTCATATAAAGGACTTAAGTTTCATATTTCAACTCAAATTTAGCTTGATATCATATAGAAAATATTTTTGGCTTTTTTTAATTTTATCTATTTATTAGCATTCTTTTTAGATGAAAAAAGAAGTGCTTATTTAAATTTCTTGTTCCAAATTCCTATTTCTCTATTATTTTTATTTTATACATTGATTACTTTTAATCCTTAGAGAGTGTTCGTAGGATGTTGAATAAAATTAAAGAAATAATATCATTTATAATCAAATATAACAAATTTACACAAGTATCAATTTTACTTAAGACATCCTAATAAAAATAAAAATTGGTACTATAGACATTATCACAACTCATAAATCAATACATGATCAAAGGGTACTCTCAAAATAACATATTAAATATAGAAATTATCTTATCCATATTTTTGATTAAAAAAATCATCTACAAAAAAGTAGGAGCAATTGTTAATAGTTTTCTCCGTAAAGTAGAACCATGCTTGTCACCAATATGAGTTAATATACAAAATTGCAAACATCGTAACAAATATAATAGTAAAAGTCAAAAAAAACTTATATAAAGAGACATTAATGTTGACAAAACTGTCATCAACTTCATCATCATTTGAAGATGGTGATGTGGTTATTTCTGAAGTGCAATTCTTCGGCAGTAGTAACCCACAGAAGAAAAGATTTCCTTTATAACTACTCTCATCAACTGTGGAAAATTGAGCGACTCTATTATGTGGCTTACCAAAAAGGTTATTGTAAGACATGTTGAAAACTTTTAAGAAGTTTAGCTCTGTAAGAAACGAAGAATTGTTCCGCTCAAGTTCTTGCAAGAAAGATCCAAAATCTCAATTTTAAACATATTTGAGAACAAGAAGAGAATAGGCCCAAATAATAGATTCAAAAGATTGATACCTTGAATATTTCCAAATTCGTACGAAATTCGACATTTTAAATTGTTGTTGGAGAGATCCAATCTAAAGAAATCCATGACAAGGATTTGTTCCATTTTGTAACCAAAAATGTTTCCCTTCACTACAAATTCAAACTCTCCAATATAATATAATCCGCCATCAAAAGTTGCTCACATAAATAATTGGAGGAGAGTACGGAGAGCTTATTATGTAAAAGATAACTACCTTTAACTCATTCGTCATCTTTCATAAATTAGTTGGGATCTCTCCTACAAAATTATTATTACTCAAGAGAAAATACCTTAACTTATAAAACTTTTCATTTCACTTTAGAATGATACCTATTAAACAATTATAACTGAGATCCAAAACTCCCAAATTATTGAAATGAGAAATTAAATTAGGAAAAGATCCTTCCAATCTATCTTCCGACTAATAAATCTGTTGCAACTATAAAGTTTACAATATTGAAAATATGTTTCCAAAAGGCATGTTTTTTGAAAGATCCAACAATTGCAGAGCATCAATTGTTGCAATCCACTTTGGCACTTTGTCAAATAGTTTGTTATCACATGCTAAAAAAAAATCCTTAAGAAAGAGTAGACAAGCTTGCCAATATGCTTCCTTGTGATAGATCTAAAAACTCTAACCATGGAAAATATGCACCCCTCTTAGGAATGTGACTATAAAAATGATTTCTGGAGATGTCTAAATGCATTAAAGTTGCCTTAGGATTAAGTAATAGAAAATCCAAAGATCTCGAAAGAGAATAATTGGAGAGAAGAAGGCTTTCCAATTTTGTACTGTTTTCTACTAACCAACCTAAAAAGGCCAATCCTATCATTTCCATTAGCATAAAATTTCTTGTATTTGGAGTGGTTGAAGAATTTGGAATTTCAAATTATTTGTAATCCAACGGTAAGGAATTTAAATAGGGATTTTGAAAATTTTCCAATAAAGTTACGGAAGAAGTGTTAAATTCACCAAATAATGAGATAAATTACCACTTAAATTATTGTCAAAAAGATCGAGAAATCAAAGATTTGTGAAGTGGCATAAGCCTAAATTTATATTAAAGAGAAGGACATTAGAGAAATACACAACTAATAAAGACTTCAAATTTTAACTTTTATATTAAATTTATTTTCTAAAATTTAAGTTTTATTGATATTTTAAATTTTAAAATTAATTAAAATAATCACGACCATATAACAATAGAATAAAGTGAATTATCAAATGATGAAAATATTTTTATAAACACAATGATTTTAAACAAATAAATATAATTCATAAAAACATGTCAAAAACAAAATATTTCTTAAAATTTTAAATTTTAAATCATTCTTTAAAATTTGATTTTATCATATATTTCTCAAATTGGATGAATTTAAACATTTTTTTATTTTGATTATATTTTTTAGAGATTAAGCACATATTTTCTTTGCTTATTTAAAAATAATTTTTAAATCTTACCCAAATTTAAATTGTTAATAAGTGAAATGGACTAATTATATAAATATATTTAGACAATGAGTTATATTAATTACATAAATGTGTGTAGACAAATTACAAAGCTAGAAGGCAAATTATACGAACACACTAAGGACTTACCATGTTCATCACTTCGGTTGTAAATGGTAGGGTAAGGTGTTCATAAAGACATGGAATGACAGGAGAAAGAAGACTTGGAAAATTAAGTAAATGGTAGGGTAAGGGTTTATATATAGTTGACTGACCTATTTATTTATATATATTACTTCATAAACTTTCCTTTATCGAGCAATAAGGTCTTTCCCTTGGAGTCTTGGAGACTGTCAATAAGTGACAGACTTGAGTTCTTATTATAAAACAATTCTTATTAGTTATTATTATATTCGTAAGACAAATAAACACAAGAAAATGTCAAAAAAAAATAGAGAAATAAAACATTAAGATTTACTCTTTAAATTTATTTTCGAACTCTAATTTTAAAATAGAAAAAACTCATGTTTTAATTTACATATTTGTATAAATCATCAAAATATGATAGACGATTGAAGATATTGATCTTAATCAATTACTTAAAAATATTAATAATTTTAAGGTTAAATTTACTTTAAATTTAAGAAAAATGAAGAAGAAAACAAATACTATAAGTAATTAATGTATTAGAGAGTACGTAAATAAGAAAAAGAAATGCTTGAAATAGTTAGAAAAGAAAATACATATTTTATCTTAAATTAATGTCTTTTGATGTTCTTGGCTAGAAATCAATATAAGCATCATCATCTATTATAAGGGTAGAATTTATGGTTTTAATTATTGATAATCAAAATTTTAAAATTATTAATTTTATATAATTTATTTAAAGATAATCACATAATTAGTGACTTCTATATAATTTATGAGACAAATAATTCAAGTGAAAAGTTTATCGCTTTGAAAATAATATATAAATAAAAATGTCAACAAAGATGACTAATACGAACGTGTTGTCACTCTGGAAATAATTCAACTAAGTCTACAATAATACATCAACCAATAAAAAATTATTATTAAAAATTAAAGTAATTAAATAAAATTATTAATATAACATAAACTCATATATCATAAATATTTTCATAATACTAGTATTTTATTTATGGGAATACCTATAAACTTTTATTGAATACTTTTTCGATGAAGTATACATTCTCATATATATGTATAAATGTTATGCATTTATATCAAAATTTAAAACAAAACTTTAAG
This sequence comes from Erythroxylum gracilipes, assembly GCA_026413385.1. Classification (NCBI taxonomy): domain Eukaryota; kingdom Viridiplantae; phylum Streptophyta; class Magnoliopsida; order Malpighiales; family Erythroxylaceae; genus Erythroxylum; species Erythroxylum gracilipes. The sequence continues at coordinate 29,296,114 of JANZLC010000200.1, forward strand.
AAATATAAATTTTATAGACTCTTTTACTTCTCTAAATGGAAATTATTAAAATCACTAGCATATAAGTAGTTAAGGATCAGGTTTGAGTTCCTTCTCGTCCATCTCATAGGTAGACAGATAGTTATATAAATAAGAGCTGCTTCAGGTTTACCATACTTGCATCCATTTCATTCCTCAACGAAAACAGCCTCATCGGACCTTCCATCATCACATAAAACATTATGTAAAGTAGTGAAGGTAATGACACTAAAATAGAATTTACCATACTCAAGTCCGAGCCTAATCAAATTAAAGTTTATTCAATAACTTTGGACTGAATCCATTCCTTTTTGCTAAGCCTAGCAACAACATTTCTTGAATATATGATTAGCCTCCATTGCTGAGTAAGTCAATCTAATCTCATATAGTGATCCCACAACAAAAAAGAATACAATGATATGTATCAAGTCTGCTGCAAAGAATCACATGGCCAACTTGAACATAGTTTAAACAAGCAAGAGATAAAGAAGCCAGGAAGTGCAGATGAGGGAAAATGTATGCAGTGTAAGGCAGAAAAGGCTCTAAAATTTCTGTCATATGTACAATTATAAACTGTTTATCTACAGAAAATAAAGAAAGGGTTAAAGGCCAACCAGTAATAAACCTTCAATCAAATATTAAGCCTTAGTGATCATATCATATTGTCCAGCTATATACATATAACCGTTGAGCTATATAGCATGAGAGCATTTCTTAAAAACCCATAATGCTTGCTGTACATATATGCAAATATGGAGATGGTCATTCCGATAACACCTGCCGGTAGTTTCTAGTATTCATGCATTAGGTGGGTTATGCATTGGAGACCTACCAACTTGACCGAGCAGCATGTCTTTCATCTCTTTGTAGCCCCTGAGCTCTTCCAGTGCATCGGCTGTTGTCTTTAGAGGGACAAGTCGTGAAGATGCAACACTTGAAGATGGCTGAACCATTGGCATTGCCATTGCAGAGATCTGATTCTGGTCACCAATGTTCCTACCCCATATTTTGGACCTTGATTCTTGGGGCAAATCAATTGAAGTGGAGAAGTCTTGCCGTAGAGGTGGCGCTTTCTTCAGCATATCTACAAGAGCACCAACAGCAGCATCTTGAGATTTTCTAACTGGGAAAAGTCCTCCGGACTCCAGGGACTCAGGCCTGCTATAAAAGTATAGAAATTTATCTTTTAAATTCTGCATGCTATTTAAATCTAGTTTTTATAAATTGATCACAGGAAATTGCTTTTAAAGCACCATGCAGAAACTGAAATTTTTACACAACATCATCAAAAGTGGGCATCATTGATGCGCTGTTTGTCAAATCCAAAAAGCTCAAGCTGAGGGTCAAGAATGAATTATATATTATTATAAGAACATATCTACACGGTTGGGGAGTCTGGTTAACGGTTTCCTATAAAACCAGTCAGCTAAATTCTACTAATAGGAGGTGAACCGCATGTCAAATAGTTTAAACAAGAACCGCTTTGATAATTTCTGTTTTTTTCACCATCTTTTCATTTGATTTGCAAGTCATATACAGATACAGACACATGCATACAAAGAAAAAATAGAGCTCCAACCTCATATTTTCCCATTGAATATTGTCCTCAAATATATCCGCCTGGCTTCAGCATCATTCTCATGATAAAACAATACTGTTAAAAGTTTGAGAAAGGGGAACAAACAACATATTCTTCAGATGATACCAGGCTAACCTGCTAGAATTTATTATATTGATCACATCTTGGTAGGTAAAATAGGAAATGACCAGTCATCCTAAACTTTCTGGTTTAAGTTTCTAGTTTACAGAGAAACTCGATGCACTGAGCAGGTAAAACAAACGTAAATATTATACACACTTCAATAGTAAAATCTTATTGCATCAAGATCATCAGATTACCTGCTACCTGGATCTGTAACATCATCATCCTCAACATCAAATGGGCAAGGAAATTCAGGGAAATCATAATCATCCTGGAAAGACCTGCTGGAACTTCTGGAAAATGAAATCCGGGGTAAGCTGGTAGTCTTCACCCCAGAAAACCTTTTAAGATCATCCTTCCCCAAAGAGACCAACTGCAGCACAAGTGAAATCGTAAACTAAACAAACATGTTTGACAAAGAGCGCGCCATTAATGAGCATAAGATATACCTTCTCAGCTGAATTGCCAGTCTGAATCAAAGTTCTACTTTTCTCATTCCTGGGATTACCAGATCCAGTACCTCTTAGAGGTGGAGATGGAGGCAAATTGTTCTTGTTGTACAATAAAGGGGAAGTAGCTAGCTTGCTGGCAGGTATTCTAACTGGAGCACTTTCAGATCGCAAAATAGCCTTTGAAAGATGACCAGGAATAGAGATTGGAGATGATGGGGATGGGGATGGCGAGGGTGTAAAGTTAGGAGAAGTAGAGTACTCATCAAAGCTTATGTTTTTCTTATGAATTGAAGATGTTTCAGGTGGAAGAGGGGGTAAGTTCATTGGCACAAAACGCTGTGAGCTTGGATTAGAACTTGATACATGTGGCTCTGAATGAGTGGGCGATGGTGAGAAAGAAATCGAAGATGGCGAAGCTTTATACCGGTCATAACTCCAACTATGGCGTCTTGAGAATGGCAAAGACGATGGGGAACCATGTGTCATGGGATTGCATTGGACCCTCTTCATTCGATCAGTCAACGGGCTCCCAACATAATCAGGGATAAACTGGGGAGACATAGGAGTTGATGGTTCAGAATTTACATCAGAGATTGATGAACGGTATACAACAGATAGGCAAAGCCTACCACAAGAAGTATCCACAGGTGTGAAGCTGAATTGCTGCATTTCAGCATCCTCTTTCCGAGTAAAGGGCTCAGAAAAAGAAGATACTCTATGTCCCAGAGTAAATGCGCATATTTGTCCTGATGAATTTATGTCCCTAAAGATCTTATATGCAGGCAACAGCCTAAGCATTGTGTACAAAGACCTCAGAAGTAATACTGATTTCTTATACACCACATGCAAAGTACTGCTTGATCTCCTACTCCCTGTTCCAGAATCCCTTGACCTCCTACTTTCATATTGCAGTAGCCATCTTTCAATAACCTTTCCTCCTGTAGCCTCACAACCAATGTCATCCTGATCAGAACCCCAGCAAAATGGATACCGCTCCTTCAGTGAAAAATTCCCAGTCAATCCTCTCTTTGGAGAAAAATTCACAGGATCCCAATCAAGTGGCCTCCGCACTAAAATCACATCAACCACCATTGGTTCCAGACTGCTTTGGCGCCAGAGATCAAGATTCTCAAGTGCAGCTGGGCATTCTCTAAGGGCCAAATTGAACCATTTATCCCTCGGGCGTACACTTGAAGAAGATGAAGAAGATGAAGAAGGAGAAGATAGCACTTGTTCCCCACTAAAATTACGCGATGACATACAAGAAGTCCTAGACTCCAGTATTATATGAAGACTTTTAGCATAGAATTCAGTGATAATCTGTTCCAATTTTGCAACTTCAGAGTGAGGACTACTGTGTGAGGATGCCATAATTCGCACTCAACTTCAAATTTCAAATACCCTGAATTCCAACTAAAACCATATAGACCCACCTTCAAGCACTCGACTGCAAACAAACAAAAGCAATCACATTCAAATCCCCAGTCAATCTTAACGAACAAAAGGAGAAGAACCCATAAACCTTTGATCACAGCAATGAAATCGTCACCAGAATTGAACTGACAAAACATTCTCATCCCATCAAAATGTTATCTTTTTCAACTACAAAACCAAAACTACGCGTTCTCAATCGTAAAAAACCAAATCACAGACAAAGCAAACAAAAAACAAAAAGAAACCCAATACAGAGTTTAGCATAATAAAAAGCTTACAGAGACAAGCAGAAAGAAAAAAACAAGGTTGGTTGACAAAGACTCACAGTTGCATCCTTTGTCTTGGAAAAACGCAGGCTTGAAGATGGAAACGTCTCCTCTCTAGTGGGTAGTACATAATTGTGCTTATAATCTCTCCTTTAGGGTTACAAAGCCCTAAAACAATTCATTACTACGTTGATTGCAGTGGTAGAGTTGCATCAGAAGTTTGTGAGATAATGCAAAATCAAACACATATCGTGTCGGCTTCCGTCTCCTTTCCATACATACTCTTGTCAGTTCAAATACGGCCCGCCGTTTCACATATAGATAATAGATGGGCTTGGGCCGGGTCTATCTAAGCCTAAAACAACATTTTTTTATTTCTACTATTCAATATTAGTACAAATTATTACACCCGTAAAATTTTTAAACAAAATCTGTCACGCCGAAATCCTGATTATTATATTAAATGTATTTTTAGAATGTTTTAGGCATTAATTTTCAAGTTTAATTTGGCTTTCTTTACAAATTACTTATCTAAGTTTTCTATGTTTTATATTTTTTTTTAATGCTCGTAAATATTTGAAAACAGTCTTTCTGTTAATTAGAGATAAGGCTACATACTATTAGAACTCTTTATATTCTGTGTATCAGTAAAGTTTTTACTAGATATTGTTATTGTTTTTTATAGTCATAAACAAAATGAAAAAATTATATTAAGGTCCGATCAACTTAACACGTTTTAGATTGCTTAAATATTTGATCATTGATTTAATTATAGAAAACAAATTAATTTCCTATTTATTTCATTATTTAAATAAATGGTGGATGTTAATTAAATATTTTTATGATAATAAAAATTGCAATTATTATTTTTTAGTGTATATTAAATAAATTATCAAATAGATATAATAATTTATAAATTATATATTTTAAATAACTTATTTAACGCATAACAATGTGGAATCAATCAAATGAATATTACTACTTTCAACTAATTATTCCATTTAAAGGAAATATTGGAAATAGGAAATTTCCAATTATAGGCTTAGTGTTTTAACTATGGACATTTGTTTAGAATATAGCTACATGTCACTTAAACCAAACCATTTAGGATCTTCCAAGGTTTATTCTTGTTTGTTAACCAAAAGTTATTTATTCAATTACTTAATCTAAACACACTCGAATTGTTACATAACACCAATTTCTTTGTATCACTTAGCATGTTTTGACCTTGTTTTCGTTCCAAAACAAAGTTATTTTATATATAAACAAACCTAAAACGCCGTTGTTTAGAGACAAAAATAGGAAAAGTTCCTCTAGGCTTTTGGGGTGGGGTCGTAGGGGTTTAGGATTAGTCGACGAAGCCGAGATACCTAATGTAATAAAAAAAAAAGGAAAAGTTAAATGTTATAGAGAATATGATGTAATGGTCATTTTTTAGTAAACCATCTCTATATAAAGGACCTAGTCTTCACAAATATTATATAAATTTAGTGACCCTCCTCCTCCAAAAGTCATCATATATAGCCACTTCTTGTTGTCTTTGGATTTAATAACCTTATCTCATATACAAATCCCAACTAGTGGGTTGCCATCTTAATATCCTATCTTATATACGTCATGTGCTTTTGTTTCAATTTCCTTTTATTCATTACACATTTATAAAATGAATTTTCTCATAAAAATAGAGTAATTGTATTATTAGAAGAGGAACTACAACTACAAACATGAACGTTTTAAATTAGAAGAGGAAATATTAGTGCTAATACGGAAAACTAAAATTGGTTTTACAATGAAAAGATTCCAATTTGTTAATTAAAATGATTGAGTCGGTTTAATTCAATATAAAGTTAATAAGCTCAGTTTGATTAATTTAAGTTCCGAATTAGATTCTAAATTGAAAAATCTGATCAAATTCAATTTAGTAACTTAACTGTTTTTTATTATAAGATAATGTGCTTTTAAAAATAATTTTGAAACAACATCATTTTGGTTTTTAATCTTTTAATTTTCTTAAAAGCTTGTTTTGAGCAATTCAAACTTGTACCAAATGTGTTCCACTTCCAACCCAACTTGACCAAGAAAGAGCTTGGCTCATTGTTGTCTCTGCTTCGAGCTTGCACCAAGCTGTGCTCGTAATTCATTAAGGTACTTTACCAGGTTAGCAAACAGCTGGACTAATCATTGGATTGAATAGTTGTGGAATGATCCTATGAAAATTTTGATACTACTAAGTGTTTTTAATAGCTTGGGTACATCTTGAAAAGAAATAAAGTTTTCATTGGATGCTGAGATGTTTCAGATGATTTATAAGCATTAACCATAAAGAAAAAAAGAACAAGATTCAGGACCTATGCTGTGCATATTGTTTAGAGGTAATCACAAATATTCAATTATCAAAAAATTCAACCAATTTGAGGGTCAAAATTTTTAATTTTTTAACTTTCTGGTTTGGTTTTTAACTTTTCGGTTCGATTTACTCTAATAATTCTTGTTGTTAAAGTCTTATTAGTTTATTAATTAATCAGTTAATTTTTTAAATTAATAAATTCTTGTAAACTAAAATAAATTAGTTAATTTATATATTTTTTAAAGTAAACTTTAAATTCTTAGATAGTTAAAAATAATTTTTTAATCATATTTTAAATTCTTTAATTTTATTTATTTTTTTAACAATTTTTATGATAGTCTAATATCAGTTGAATCTTTTAAACCTTATACTTCTTATCCCACAGGTTTAATTTCCGATCCGATTTTTAAAATCTTGCAAATATAATAACAATTTGTATTTTATTACTAATCTAGCTCCATATTTTTTTTTCTTTTGGGTGTCTTTTAATATCATGAATTTTATATTTTCAGCTGAAAAAAAGAGGCAATCCATCAATTACAGCAAAACCCTTTTCCACTTTAAGCCACCAAATAAGCTGAAAATGATAGTAACTTCAATCTATCAGTGTACAAAATATCTTGATATCATCTTCACTAATTATTATATTTTAAGCCCTGACCTATAAAAGACTTGCACAAGCCATAACTATGTTTGCTATATGTTACCTTATATAAACACGAACATTGAACCAATGAAGACAAATCTGCTCTCAAGAAAATAATCTATTTGGTAGAATTTATCTCTACTTATTTACTAATTTAAAGGTTTTAAGTCTGAATCATCTTTACTTTGATAATTGGAGGAGTGAAAACATATTAAACCTGTAAATATTAGTTATATTGTATCAGTCACTTGATTTTAAATCATTAATTCGTCGATTTATTTAAAATTCATAATTTACAAACAAGTACATATTAGAATATTTATTAAAAAAAAATTGATGCAGCAGCATGATTATTACTGGTCCAAGAAGAGAGGACCTTTTTTTTTTTTGGTAAATAAGAAGAGATGAACTTTGGTAGACCCTATCCTCCAATCTCTACACGGAAACATGTATCTGAGATGGAAAGGCAGTATTCATTTCCTTTCCTTTTGATACCAAAATCTTGAAGACCAATGAGCTGTGTTACTTTTCCTGGAAAGCCGATTTCATTACAGGATAACTGTGTGCTACAATAGCTTTTCATAGTCATTACTTTTTCAAGGGTTTGGTGGCTCCTTTCGGTCTTTAATGTTAATTTCATACATCTCTTATCACAATCCTTTCCATTCTCTTGTTTTTTAAGGTATATCTTGTTGCTCCCTCTCCCGTCACTTTCTCAACACATACTCAAGTACTTTTAGAAATATTCTCATATCTTATGTTTTTTTATTTACAAAAAAAAGTTAATTGTAATATCAAATTTATATATTAAGTATAAAAAAGAGATGAAGTGCCTGTTTGGATGAACTTTTGGGAGGTCAATAAGTACTTTTTTCAACTACAAAAGCCATTTTAAAGAAAAGTGAGTGTTTGGCTGTAAAATAAAAAATCACTTATTTAATAAATAGGACCTTTTTGGCAGTTAAAATACAGTTTTTTAAGAAGCTCAAATTTAGAGCTTATAAAAAAAGTACTTTTTCAGGTGCGTTTTTCAGATCAATTAATGAGCCTATTTTTTAGTTTATTTTATCCTTATGTTTTACACATAATTTCCAGAATATCTATAAACTCGTCTTCACGTTTATTTTAGGAGTTATATAATATTACTTGGCTTTTTAATATATTTCAATATTTAATTTTGATATTAGTTTTACTTATGTTATAATCTATATAAATGATTTGGTTAGATATATTTTTATTTATGTTTCATATAGTTTAAAATTATATAATA
>JANZLC010000200.1:29304348-29321859 GCA_026413385.1 Erythroxylum gracilipes
ACCCACATAACATGTATTCATGATTCTTGAAACATGATTGCCCAAATGGCAAAAATCTTGGAAATCTTGTTTTGCATAAATCATGCAAATTTTCATAAATCATTTCATGAACATGAAGCATTCCGTATGCAAATTCATCATCATTTCTCAATTTGTGCAAACACAAGTATTCATCAAACCATTTCACATAACAACACATAACAAGTCTCAATTAATCAATCAATTTCTCATATAACAATTCTCAAATCATTTTAAACAATAATTGCATCAATTGTAGCCATTTTTCTCAAAGCATTCAAAAACAATGAATTTGAAAACATTTTGTATTCTTGATTTTGAAAACATATCAATGGCCCATTATTCAACTATAAACATAAAACCCACCTTATGACTCTTGCAATCCACTTGTTCCACTTGCTTTCTCATCTTGCTCCTCATAATTCCATCATCACTATTCACCAAAATCTCCAAATCTCCATGGATTCAAATTGGGCAAACCCTAACACATAATCATAAAATTGAACTTAGAATCCACAAACCCATGTATTTCTTAAGAGATCTAACCCAAAAACCAACTTAAAACCTTTCAAAACTCAACCACACAAAAGCACCCTTACCTTGATTCCTTATGTTATAATCTATATAAATGATTTGGTTAGATATATTTTTATTTATGTTTCATATAGTTTAAAATTATATAATAATTAATATATTGTACTTTGCATATTGTTTAATATGCTTTAAATAATTTTTATATACATAAATAATTTTTATTATAAAAATAAAATATAGTTAAAATTAAAAATACTTTTTATTTTTATGTTGCTAAACAGTCTGTTGTATGAAGCTCTTTCAAAAAAGCTCTTTTTTTAATTGACGGTCAAACGGTCAACTGACTTCTTAAAAACGCTCTTCTCATAAAAGCTCTACTGACAAAAACTCTACTTGTATAAGCCCATCCAAACAAGCACGAAATAACTCACATGCACATATAAAATAAAACTATTAATTAATATATTAAACTTAAAATAAATTTATTGAATCATCCTAAACTTAAACATTTTAATTTGATAGTCCATCTTTGTAGGGAAAGCACAGTGAAAAGAGATAAAGGATACTTTTAATCATCACAGAATGGAGGAATTGCACGTTCATCATATTGATCATAGAAAAAATGTAAAACGATTATTCTCAAACCACCTTCTTTGCTTTCACTGAGGACCCATCGAAAGGGACAATAACCAGGTGCAATCCAGCCACAAGAAGATATGGATCCAAAGATCTTTGTGGTACTTCTTGTACAAATAAGATCAAACATAGATCGCTGTAGCTTACCAATGACAGTGAATGCCAAAGATGAGGAAAAAAAAGTTCCTCCCACTAGCTTCACTTGCCCATTTTTAGTGCATATAATCTCTAACAGTGACTCTTTATTGTATTTTAATCTCTAGTAATAGTCTTTTGATTTAAAAATTTAAAGATTCGGATTAACTAAAAAGATACCACTTAAATCTTATAAATACCACTTAAATTTATTTCATCAATTTTATTTAACTCGTCAAATAATTTACTCAAAACATGTGATTTAAAGATTATTACACAGGCCGATGATTTATCAATACGCAATTAAAAAGTAATGCAAAAACTATATCTACATTATAATTCATTGATTCAGATCAACCTGCTTACTATCCTATGTAAGACATCCATTATCAATCAACTTGATTTTTATATATATCACCACAGATTCTAACCAAAGATCTGCTGAGAATGCCTGCTTATTAACCTATTAAAGACTTCCATTATCAATCAACTTGATTTATATATATATTACCACAGATTCTAACCAGAGATCTGCTGAGAATGTTACTTTAAATTAGAGCCACATGAAGCACCTAGTTTATACGATTGGATTGAATTCAGACTAATTGCATTGCAAAAGAAAACATCCTTTGCATGCCTACAAGATTGAGGGATCTTTAGGGGACCATTTTAATCTTTGATCATCTACTTAACTGGTCACTGAACTTGCCTTCTGGATATTTAATCATTCGGAAAAACATTATATGGCAAATTGCAGTTTGCAGATAAGCCTATCCTGCTGCGGTAGTTTAAAATAAGGAATAACAGTTTTGTAAGCGTCCTAACTTTAATATTAATTTGAAATCTACATCCTGGTAAGGCTAACGTGTAAGTAAAAAGGTTATACTGACCAAAGTAGAGTTAAAAACTTTTTAATACTTTTTGAAGTTTGATCATGATTAAAATTTTTCTTTTGAAATTCGAATAAAAAACATTGTTCTGAAACAGTCATTGGCATGTGTAGAACAAGAACTAAAAAGAACAAACCATAAGAAGATTAATACTAAAAGACTAATTCTCAAATGTATATCTCTTTAGCATGAGTTATGTTTAGTACTGTATAACTACGAACTGAGTTGAGTCTGACTCAAGAAACTTTAGAATTGTAGAACACTTTATATCAAAACAGAACAATCAAACTAGAAAAGGGATAGAACTTCAGTATCATTTAGCCAAGTGTCTAAGAGAATCCCCACCAAAAGTAACGTTTTAAAACATAATTTTCAATGTCAAATTTGTATCATGAAGGTTCATATGCCCTTCCTTAGCTGTCTGGGTCCCTATAAGCATTTGAAGATATATGATTCATGAAATGCAACTGCCACAAGCACAAAGTGGGAAGGTCCCATTTTGATTAGAAAGTCCATTATAAAATGCTAAAGCTTTTGAGTGGAATATTGCATAATTCCATATGGTTAAAACCCTATTGAAGTGAAGATAAATCCCAAACCCTCAGGCTCAGGATATTCTGAAATACTACTGAAAAAAGGTCCAGCTACTTACCTTTGCCTATATATATATATATATATATATATACTCTTCATGTTCAGCCATTGCCAAGAACTTGTGTCTTAAACACTTGAAAAGTACTCGTTCATCGATACTCTCTGAAGCATGTTCACTTCCACTTCAACTCCTGAACTCGTTCAAGATTTTCTTGGCGAATTTTACTCGAGAAGATTGTTACAGCATGCCGTACTTCAAAAATCACAACCCCCAGTTCCCGGAAATGGTCATAATCCGTCGGAGCCGTACTCTGGCGACAACTCCTTCGATGCCAACGTTGTTATGGTCTTGTCTGTGCTATTGTGTGCACTGATATGCTCACTTGGATTGAACTCTATCATCAGATGTGCGTTAAGGTGTTCAAGTTTAGTGTCTTCTGATTCTTCTACCAACTCATCAGCTAGATTGGCCAACAAGGGAGTGAAACGAAAAGCACTGAAGACTTTCCCTACAGTGACCTACTCAACTGACATGAAACTTCCAGGTCTCGACACCGAGTGTGTTATATGTCTGTCGGAGTTCACAACCGGCGACAAGGTCCGGCTTCTGCCAAAGTGCAACCATGGTTTTCACGTCAGGTGCATAGATAAGTGGCTAAGCTCTCATTCTTCGTGTCCCACATGTAGACACTGCCTGATCGAGACGTGCCAGAAGATTGTTGGTCGTAGTCAAGTTAGCTCGTCAGAACCTTCAGACCCGGTTCAGGAAAGGATTGTGAACATATCACCACTAGAACCTGAAGGATTTTTACGTAACTATAGGTAACTGAATTGGCCAAATTCTTGTTTAGTTTCCTAGTTGAGGCTTGTTCCGAGGTTTCAGGTATAATTACCATTCACAAGAAGTGATTTAGTGTAGAATGTAAATGTCCACACAAGTTTGAGAAATTGTAACATATTTATTACTGTGTATATATATATATCTCTTCTTCCTCATCCTATATAATTTCATATCAGCAATCTGTAAAATCTTTTGACAGATATGTAATGAATAAGAAGAAACGACTCGGTAAGAATCAACGAATGGCACAACTATTTTGGCACTGAAAATCACTAAAAACCAAGTAGTATCAAAGTTCAGAAAGATATGTTAATATACAGAAATGGTGCTTTTAGCACCAACTTCGCATTTATCTTTTTGGGTGGGGATATATCAGGACGAAGAACATTTCAAAACTTGGAGAAGAAAAGTGTTAGTTTAGAATTCGGGTCAATGGTCAGAACACAAAGAAAATATATTGTATTGGTTGCTCTTTTTCTTGACAGGCACTAAGATCCTGAAAATGTTCTAATCAAGGAAAATTAAATTAAAGTCACAATGAATTATTGATCTTTTTTTTACTGAAATAAAAAAGAGGCTGCACTGGAAAAGGGAAATGCCAAGACAAACTAGAGATTAGTTAGAGCATATAGGAATCTATGGAAGCTGAGGGTGAATGCACTGAAGAACTTCCATTAACATATCTAATGATACATATACTCAAAGGTTGATTTTGTATCATAGTACTCTCAGAATCATGTCTGACAGAGGGCACTAACTAACCGCACCATTGTTTCATCATAAGAAGTCTTGTACTGTTAGCCAAATCCTGACATGATTGATCACAATCTTATCTTACTCTATCCTCCCATTATTACATTGACGGTTGACCACATGTTAAAGAAAACACTGAAATGATCTCTCAAGATTTCTATGGTTATGGTCTTGTATGGAGATGGAAATTGATCCGACTAGCTTTCCAAATTAAGTCTTTAAGCTTGAATCATACCCAATCCAATTTTCAATCAAATTAGACTTCATTATTTACTTCAGGTTGAGTGGCCTTAAGTTTTTCATCCAGGCCTAATCATGTAAAGGCAAATTGGTTTTAAGCTAGAGGGAGAAACATAATCTCATGTACGACAAGAGGGTTTTTATCGTATGGGTTGAACTTGGCACAACCAAAACTGAATGACCCAGAAATTTTGGGTTGTTTCTTGAAATGTAAATGGAAAAATTAAAGGCAGAAGAAACCGAATACCTCACATCGATCCACAGAACTGGACAACAAGAAAGCCAGTTCTGATGAGCAAAGACTAGGGTACAAACATTCTGAACCACAATTTCCTATGACAAGATAAACCTTCGAAAGGGAGTGGTATCGGTAGAATCCATAACCCTCTCTTTTCTTAAGATTCTGACCAAAAACATGGAATTCTAAGTAGCTGAGCCTAAGCAGCATGCCCTTATTGTTTTAACTAAAGATTAAAAATTCTAAATTTGTTAAATTGTAAATATTTTAAATTGTCTAATTTTTTAATTTAATTTTCAACTTTTTGATTCAATTTATTTTAATAATTTTTATTGTTAAAAATTTATCAGCTTATTAATTAATTAATCGATTTTTGTAAATTAATTAAGTTATTATAAATTAAAAAAATCAATTAATTCTTATTTAATAATCTCTTTGTCCAATTAAACTTTAAATTTTTTGATGAGTAAGAATAATTTTTATTATATTTTAATTCTTTAATTTTATTTAATATTTAGCTAATTTTATTACGATCTAATATCGATTAAACTTTCTAAATCTTAAACATTTTATCTTATTGATTTAATTTTAAATTTTAGTTTGTCAATAAAATAAACCACCAATGTGTTTTACTGATATAGAAGATCTCTCCAAAAATGTTTTATAGATCAAGATTTTACATAATTATTTAGCGTACTAATTTTACTTATTTACTATTTAACATGCATATTTTTTTATTGTCACATCTGTATATAGGTCTACTAAAAATAGCCTCTTTATTATATACGATAAGATTGCTTAATATCAGACTTTTCTAAATTTTATTTTATTATAAGACTTTAAATTGAGGGTGACAATGATGATGAAGATATAAACTTGGTTTGGATTTATTTGCATTGTTGTCACTTTGGAAGCACGACCGCCATCAATATATTGAAACGTAGGCTTGAAATAAATAGCAATTTAGTCCTTAAAAATACAAAACTATAAATACAATAAAAACATTTTAAATTAGCAACTTTTTGAAAAATGCAAAGCTTGACAATTTATTTCAATTTTGAAACTTCAAATAAAAAATGGCGGTCTGTTCACCACCAACAGTGCTTGATGACGTCATAGATTTGGCTCTTACTTCAATGGCGGTAGGGAAGATACAATCATGACATGTCGTTAACTCTTAAAGGGTGACAGATCGAATATGAGTAAATTCCCATTTTTTGTTTCCGGTTCATCATGCATCCCCATGTACATCGCTTATCCACTATAATACATCATAATTAGGTTCCTATTTTGTTTGTTTAGAGTAGGGTTAGGGTTAGGGTTAGGGTTAGGGTTAGGGTTAGGTTTAAATATCATTATCTGCACTGAAAAAATTGAGGTGTTACTGATTTTAATAAAAACTGTATTTATCATCAAAACTAAATCTTGTTGTAAGTAAATAAAGAGTTTTATTAAGGTTGGCATCCTCTAATTTTTTTAATTTAATATGATTATTTTTGAGGAAGATAGATTTAATTAAAGCTTTAAAGATAAAATGTATAGGATTTTTCTTTTAACTTAAGTAATCAAAAATTATAATTTTAAAACTGTTTATGTAATTTTAATTTTAAAAATATTTCTTTTAAACTTTCATTAAAAATAATTCACGACTATTTTCAAGTAGTAATTCACGCATAATATTTATATCTAATGTATTTCACGACTATTTTTAACAAATTTTCAAGTAGTAATTCACGCATAACCATTTTAATTTAACAACAATATAGTCAACCACATAATTAAAGATATTCCAAAATTGATTTCTTGTAAGGATCCAAATGATAGAATTTGTCCTTACTAATTCAAAGGTTGCTGGATTTAGTAGTGTTTAACAACTATTTTAGTTTATAAATGTTTAATGAATTGATATTATCACTTAATTATGACTTATTAGTTTGTTAAATAACTTATTTCATAGACAAATATATGTGTATCTGTACAGGTAAATAACTTATTTATCTTTGCTCTGGACTTCACTTTTGTGCTTCCTGTTTGATTCTATGTTATACTTAAGCAAGATCCTCGTTATATATAAAGTAGTAATAAAAAGAATGTCGCTCGAGGAGGGAAACCAAAATAATGTACACATTGGGATTGGGAATCGAGCGTTATCCATACGCTTGGAGATTCTCTATCTTTTAACAAAATTATAATGATGAGCAATATAGCAATTCATGGAAGCATTCAAGGTTTGCCACTAATGTTCCAAAGCTTCCCGTGTTATCGGAAGTCAAAAGTCTTAAGAAATAAGATAATAATGTGAAATAGGGTTGATAATAGATCCATAAGTCCGAGTTTCTTAATTTTTGAGTTTGGATTTAAATTTTTTAATTTTAATTTTAATTTTAATTTAATTTAATTTGCTTCGTTAACTTTATTTCAAATTGTACCAATTTATTACAGTTAGGTTTGAATATAAAAAATAATAGTTCAATCATAGTAAAATTTTTAAAAATATGAGTTTAATCTTAAATTATAATTATAATTAAATTAAATCTGACTTAATTCGTTCGTTTTAAATTAGATTAGATCGGTTGATTATAATTAATTGAATTTATCAAACTCAAACCTAAGTTAATTTATTGTTTTAAGATTGAGCTAGATCTAAATTAAGCCAATTTTTGTTCTTGTAACCTACAATTCACAATTTTATAAGTTTCAAACTCATGAATTTACTTGACATAAACCGAACAAAATGCATAACAATGTCAAGTGGACTTTCAAATGATGATTAATCTTGGAATGCCAAGTAATCCCTTAGAGTTTGTTTGGTTTAATAGTTACAATAGATAAGGAATAGAATAATTTAGTTTACTGTTAAAAAATTTATATTCTAGTGTTTGGTTTAAAAATATAAACTTGGAATGACAAAAGAATAAGTAACAAAAAAATCAAAATATGATGAATTATTATTATTATTATTATTATTATTAATTTTGTTATTTTATTAGTTATTATTATTATTATTATTATTAATTCCTTATTATTAATTTTATTAATCATATTTATTTTTATTATTATTAAATTCCTTGTTATTAATTATTATTATTATTATTATTATTATTATTATTATTATTATTAAATTCCTTATTATTATTAATTTTATAATTCTTATTATTATTAACTATTATTATTATTGATTTTCTACTAACTATTAAAAATTATTATTATTAGTATTATTAAATTCCTTATTATTATTAATTTTATTTATTTATTATTGTTATTATTATTTTTTTATTAATTTTATAAATTTTATAAATTTTATTAAAATCTTCAATAAATAACTCTATTTTTGAAATAACTAAAGACCCATTTTGATGATCTTTAGCTATTGCTAAAAATTGAGAAATACGAAATACCTAAGATGAGGAATAGACATTATGATATTTTTGTCTAACAAAGCAAATGATTATTTAAATCTAAAGAATAACCAAACATGCCCTTAAAGCTTGTCTGATTAAAGTAAAAGCGTAGACATAACTTTTGTAACCTTTCCAACACCAAACCCTCCTCTAGTCCAGCCTAATCTGGAGAGAATGTGTTTCTCCTATGGCCACATGTATGCACATGCAATCTCAGTCACAAGGCACGAGAAGGGAAAGCATGTTGATTAAAGAGCCCATGGTGCATCCAACTTTTATTTCTACACTTCCCAACTATTCCTACCCTATCCACTCTTTCACGGTGGTGCACCTTGTTAAAGTATACATGGCAAAAAGGATCTAACCCAAAATTAATTAAATAAATCTTGTTTGATCTTAAGTTAGGTTTGAGACCGGTTTAAACCCTGATTTGAATGCCCTGATTTCTATAGTAAAGAATGTTGAAAGATGTCATTTAAGAAAAATTATTCAAAATGACGTTATTTTAGACGATATGAACGAGTTTAACTTGACCAAACTTTAAAATTGGACCAATCTAATAATCCCACCCAATATATTATCATACCTATATAAATTCCACATATATAACTCTTGTTCCAAATTAAAATACTCTTCATTTGTCTAAATTTGCACTTGCCTACAAATTTCTATCATTGACTGAGTAGAAGTACCTATTCTTTCTTTCTTGAAATAACTATTGGTTACTTCATATGCTATGGATGCATACCTATTATATGGTCCATCTCTTCGTATTAAAAGGCTCATGTTTAAGCTTTTGTGACACTATGTTATTTATAATTATATAACTTATGCTTTGAGTCTCTTATGAGAAAATTTTTAAATCATTTCTTTATACACATTTTTCTATTATGTTTATGTTTATATAATATCTTTTATATGTGTGTACATATCTTTGAGGCCTTAGTAGGTGTAAGAATTATTTGAGAATCAATCAACGCTTATTTTATATAAATTTAAATGTTCTTTTATTAAATAAGTGATCGATTAAAAAATAAATTAAAGACTAATTCTAGTGTCAAAATGTTTTTTTTTTCTTACATAAACACTTGATCTATCTATCAAAAGATAACAATAACAACACTCAATAAAAATTTCTCTAAGACTCGAAATTTGGGAAGGTCCAATAGTATGCATCCTTATCCCTAACTAATAAAGAGGCCGTTTCCAAATGACCCACATGAATGAAGCTATCCATCACAAGGATATAAGTCACAATCTAAGACATGAAGATGCAATTAAGAAATATACTACATTTCCACATATATCACTTATCAAATTCAAAATTTGTCTAATTGAGTCATAAAAAAAACTACCATTTATTAAATATTATGAAAATTCTTTTATTTTTTATTTTTTCAAAATTGAACATTAACAGAAATTTATGTGATACCAACTAATCGATGTTGGTGCAAAAAGCTTTAGCATGTGTGTTGAAGGCCATGAGGCTATTATTGGAGGAACCCCTACCTTCTGGCTCTTCGTTGTGCCACATGCTATGCCTTCTTTAAGGATTTTAGGCCTTTTTCTTTTAGTGGCAAACCACAAATTTGCTCCAATAACCATTTTAAAAGTTGAAAATGGAAGATTGGATTTTTTTCCCTTCATTATGCAAAATGTAGCCTTAGAAATTAAGGTATGTTGACTTATTAATTATTATAGATAAAGAAGAGATCTTTAATATTGGCTTATTCCACTCTTTTAGACAAATTTAAAAAGTTAAATACCTCTAACCCGGAAAAATGATTAATTAAGAGTATAAAATGAAACAATTTAACAACAATTTTAAAATTTTAGTTAAATAGTGGGAAAATAAGATTTTTTTATAAAATTATAAAATTTATCATGTTTAATTGTAATGGAGGTTCTTAAAACACTAAAATTTCAATTTTCTTGGCTATGGTCAAAATTTATACATAATAATAGCAAATTATCATTTTAAGAACAATGGACATATGTTTTTATATACATTTATGTATATATATGTATATGTATAAAGAAGTGGGTTATTTCTTTGTAAAATTGTGATCAATTTTATATGTGGTAGTTCCGCCGAGATCTTTTCATTAGTTAGGTGAATAATCCGCACGAATTTAATTTTTTGAGGAACATATCAAGAGATAATTCAAACCGAAAAGAAAGGAGTTATGATATTAATTATTAATATTTATGTGTATTAGTTATTAATATTTATTAATTAATTCTTTATAATAATGAATTATTTATAAAATAATAATGAATTATCTATAAAGTATAAAAACATAATTATTTAAATTCTGTATATTATATGGTTATCAGTTCAAGGACACAAAGTGTCCCTACTTTTTTAGCATAACAAGGGGTAGAGAAAATGTCTCAAGCCAATGTTCAAGTACCAAGCGCTACAACGCTGAAGTAACTACGGGAATTGAACTCTATGAGATTGAATCTCTAGTTGTATTTCAGAATTATCATTTTTTTATTTTCAATATGAATCTGGGTATCTACCGGAAAAAATCAATCAAACTAAAAAAAGAATAATAGTTTGACTATATATATATATATATAATAAAAAAAGAAAATACAATGTCCAATGTGGTGCAAATTTAGTCCAAATTTCATTTACATTTAGGAAGAGAGTGTCCACTTCTGAAGCCTGAAGTTGTTGCTGTCATGACTCTTACATATTTATAACCCCTTGACACCACAAACCAAGCCATCTTCAGTCTTTGGCTTGGTCTTCTTTTAAAACCACTAAGTCTCTGTCCTCAGTTTCTGTACAAGGTAACCAAGCATCGATCTTTTTCTATGTATTTACTCTACTGGGTTTTATTATTTTGGAGTTCTTTGATTTTCATGTGAAAGGTTGGTTCTTTAAGGCAATCGGCTTTAGTTTGATGATATGAAGTATGATTGGATCTAGTCATGTTCTTGAGCTGATGATCCGTGGCTTGTCTTTGATTGCCTGATCTGTAGTTCCTGGATGTAGATCTGTGCTGGATTGTCATTTGGTTTTGATAAAAGATTCTGTCTTTTGTTTTACTTCATAATCGAGTTCATTAGCTGATGTTTGTGTGTGATTGAAAATGTAGTAACTTGTGCAGAATCAAGATTCAGATTTTGCTTTGCTGGGTGATGAATTGTTTAAAATTATATTCTTTTGGAGATAAAGTAGTTAAGTTTTGTGGAAATTTTGGTTGGCGATAGTGTTGATTTGTAGTTTAGTTTTTACCAAATACATTTAAGATATATAGAATGTACTTCCTTGGTTGTTGGTAGAAAGGTTAGTCTTCCTCCAATGAATGGATCTCCAGATTCTAATGTCTGTGTTTTTCAATGTAGCTTTTTGTACAAAATGGCTGATGCCGAGGATATTCAACCTCTCGTCTGCGACAATGGAACTGGAATGGTTAAGGTCAGTTATTTATTCCTTTTATATGAATTCGGATATGTGTTTCTCATTTTAGATGATTTTTCGTTATTAAGGGACTAAGTTTCAGCTCCTTTTTTCATTTTACTTTTGCAGGCTGGATTTGCGGGTGATGATGCTCCTAGAGCTGTGTTCCCAAGTATTGTGGGTAGACCTCGCCACACAGGTGTTATGGTTGGGATGGGTCAGAAAGACGCCTATGTAGGTGATGAAGCACAGTCTAAGAGAGGTATTTTGACATTGAAATACCCAATTGAGCATGGTATAGTTAGCAATTGGGATGACATGGAAAAGATCTGGCATCACACGTTCTATAATGAACTTCGTGTTGCCCCGGAAGAGCACCCTGTGCTTCTTACTGAGGCTCCTCTTAACCCTAAGGCAAACAGAGAAAAGATGACTCAGATTATGTTTGAGACCTTTAATGTGCCAGCAATGTATGTTGCAATTCAGGCTGTTCTTTCCTTGTATGCCAGTGGTCGTACAACAGGTGTGTAGCGATTGCATTTAGCATTTGAATTTCACAACTGTCTGTTATCTTTGCAATTTGGGTGCTTAAGGCTTCTTGTGGAACAGGTATTGTTCTTGATTCTGGTGATGGTGTGAGTCACACCGTGCCAATCTATGAAGGATATGCCCTCCCACATGCCATCCTTCGTTTGGATCTTGCTGGACGTGATCTTACTGATGCTTTGATGAAGATCCTCACGGAGAGAGGGTACATGTTCACCACCACTGCTGAGCGGGAAATTGTCCGTGATATGAAGGAGAAGCTTGCGTATGTTGCTCTTGATTATGAGCAAGAACTTGAGACTGCCAAGAGCAGTTCCTCTATTGAGAAGAACTATGAGCTCCCTGATGGACAGGTAATCACCATTGGGGTTGAGAGATGCCGTTGCCCAGAAGTCCTCTTCCAGCCATCCCTCATCGGAATGGAAGCTGCTGGCATTCACGAGACTACCTACAACTCCATCATGAAATGTGATGTTGATATCAGGAAGGATCTGTACGGTAACATTGTGCTCAGTGGTGGTTCAACAATGTTCCCCGGTATTGCAGACCGAATGAGCAAGGAAATCACAGCCCTTGCTCCAAGCAGCATGAAGATTAAGGTGGTTGCACCTCCAGAGAGAAAGTATAGTGTCTGGATTGGAGGCTCCATCCTTGCATCCCTCAGCACCTTCCAACAGGTAGTTTTTTGTTCTTGCAACATTTTCCTTTTTCGTCTTCATGTAAATCGGCACAAGACTCTTATCCTTAAACTGTTTCTCTTTTGTATCAGATGTGGATTTCCAAGGGCGAATACGACGAATCCGGTCCATCCATAGTTCATAGGAAGTGCTTCTAAGTTCTACAAATCCTTAAAAATGGTGAGAGTTATTTTTTCCAGTTTCGTTTGCTTTTTCATGTCAAAGATGTCAATGTGGAATCAAGGCTTGATGATATGGAGAAGAGTCAGTGTTGGAGGGTACATTTCAATCTTGATGTATCAAATAGCAATGAATCCATTGAGAGGTGTAAAATCCAAATGATCTCTCTGGAATTAGAGAGCAGAGACCTGGATATTTAAGTTTGCTGATTCAACCATGTCTTTTTTGTAGCTGGAGAGTGATTGTGATGCTTTTCCTGCTTTGCTTTCTTAAAAATTAAAAATCTCATTATTTCTTGATGTGGAATCCTGTTTCTGTTCTTCAAATTAAAGAACATTGATGTTCATAGATTCCTATGAGAAGCCTTTAATTAGTAAGCTTCTGGTCAAAAACCTGTGTAAACTATATCTTAGCACTTTTTGTGTGAAAAATTACATTTTGGTCTGAGCATATGTATGATCATTCTTAATATATGTTCTGGATTGTCTCTTCTCTTGATTCAAAGCAAGTAAAAGGAAGTAATGGAAAGAGATGGTTAAGTTTCTAATACATGATCAAAAGTAATAAGCTCCTGTTAACTATTTTATTACTCTTCAACTCTTATCAGACTGCTCGTAAATGATTAAAAATTTTAAATTAGATGATTCGTTCAATCGTAAAAATTTTAAAACTTTTAATTTTTAGGTTTGGTTTTTAACTTTTGGGTTCGATTTATTTTAATAACTCTTGTTATTAAAAATTGGTCAATTTATTAATTAATTAGTTAATTTTTCTAAATTATTATAAATTTAAAAAGTCAATTAATTTTCATTTAACAATTTTTTCAAATCAAACTTCAAATTATTTCAGATAAAGATAATTATTTTCAATTGTATTTTAAATTTTAAATTTTATTTAATCTTTAACTAATTTTATGATAATTTAATATACTTCTCGTATAGTTTGATTTTTAAAACATTGGTCAATTGTCATTTAAAATCTAAATTTGAAATAATTAAGTGGTTTGGTATTTGAGGATTCCTCGACTTAACTATTTTTAGGGATGACAATGGGTAGGGTTCGGTTCGAGTATCACTTCACCCATATCTATATCCATTTTTTATGACTCAACTCATATCCATATCCATATTCATCGGTTTTTACGATTTACTACTCATATCCAAATTTATTGGATTGTTCGGGTTTTTAGATATCTATCAGATTGTATAGTACATAAAAATATAACTTCTAAATAGAAAATATAAAGAGTAGATTTTTGCGAACGCTCCAAATCGAAATTATTTTAATAATAATAAGTCAATATTTTGATTTGTATGACTTAAAAAAAAACCATAAAATTGGAAATAAAAATCATAATGTATAGTGCAAAGACAACATATATTTTTTACATTAAAAAACTATAACAAAGACTGAAATATCCAAAGCTTGAAATTGTCTTTGCGTGAATTCTTTAACATTTAAACTCCGTCTTCGTATCATTTACATTAACATCATCCTATAAGAAAATAAAATATGATAAGAAATGTGAGGATTGAAGAGTAAAGTGGGGATTTTAAAGTTGTTTTTTCTTAAAAAATTAATATTTTATTATATTTAACCATAAATATTAAAAAATAGAAAAATAAAGTTAATAAAAACGGGTAGGATATGGATATCTATCGGTTCGGGTTATCACTAGATTCATATCCACATCTATTTTTCAACATCCATTTAAAATTTATTTTGTAACCTTATGTCTATTTTTTCAGGTTGGGTAGTGCAGATATTAATCGAGTTAAAAACCTCTTGCTATCCCTAACTATTTTAGTACTCTTGAACTATAACTCTGGTTTAAAATTTAATGACATTCATTTTTTGAAAATCACTTAAATTATTTTTTAAAGGGGTTTTATTTGATCTAATTTTTAAATAATATGGTCTTAGAAATATGTTTTGATTTGATGCGTTTGTAGAAAGATTTGAAATGGGGCGGCGATACGTCGGCCATTGTTGTACTCAAAATTCACATTTGATTGATAAAGTCAGGAATGGACCGAACATTGTCATATCCTCATGTTAATTGCTTTATTATTCAAAATATTAAATTTTAATTGTAGCCAAATTAGTCAAATTAAGTGTCTAATTACACAAAAAGGTCATATCTCCAATAAACAAAAGCATTTGCTTTTTGTTTGGTATATTAATAAATAAAAATATGTACAATTCCCACATTACACTAAAAGCATAACATTCTAATTGTTGAGTAATAATAATAATAATAATAATAGAGTTTTTAACAAATTTTAGATGGATTTCAATTAGTGTTTTTAAAATTAGATTAGAAGTTACGAGTTTTAATGTTTAAAAGGTTTAATACTATTATAAAATATGCTAAAAATTAAAATTTCAAGTATGTTTAAAAGAATTTGTTCTTATCTATCAAAGAATTTTTAGTTTAATTAAAAATAAATATTATTAAATAAAAATTAATTGATTTATTTTAATTTATAATAATTTATTAATTTATAAAAACTAACCAATTAATTAATAAATAATTTATTTTTAACTACAAAATTTATTAAAATAAATCAAAATAAATAGTTAAAAATTGAATTAAAATGTTAGACTAAACTGGTTGGACCACAAAAATTCAATGCATCGAATATTTTTTCAATCTAACCCTACACAACTTATGTATTAAATGTAATTCATCTTAATGTTAAGAAATATTATAATAAACCATTCACTTTAAAATAATAACTACTTATTACTTTGCTATCTCAAGAATTATTAAAACCGACAATTAAAAACCCTAACCAGTTTAATTGTAAAAATCTTCTTAAATTGATTGACTCTTTAATCAGGTTTTTAATTTCTAAATTTGATTTACTTTAATAATTCTTATTGTTCAAAACCGACTTGTTTATTAGTTAATTAGTTAGTTTCATAAATTAATCAATTTTTATAAATTAAAATTAATTAATTAAAATTGATTAATTGATTAATTAATTTTTAATTTTTATTTAATAGTTTTCTTTTAAAATTAAATTTTAAATTCTTTGATATATAAAGATATTTTTTAATAATATTTTAAAATTTTTAATTTTATCCAATTTTAACCTATATCGAACTTTTAAACATTAAACTTTTTGATTTATCGGTTTAATTTTTAGTTTGATTTTTAGGAGAGGTATTAAAATGTAATAAGAAAAAAAGAGAAAGTAAATAAAATGATTGTGATAAATATCAAATAAAAAATTAAAATTTATTAAAAGAAAAAGGGAGTGGTTTGGTATCAAATGTGATCTAAATTTGGTCCAAATTTCATTTGCATTTCAAAATCTCAAGTCTGCTATATATATACCCTAAGCTCTCGCTGTTTCAAGAAGAAGAGTCTCTCTTTCCATACGCACACCCAAAGAGTCAAGCAGTCTTCTCTGTTTGGCTTGCTTTCTGTACCCATCCCTGTTCGATCTTAAGTGTAAGTTTCGATCTTGCTTTATCTGTGTTTTTACTTTAGTTTGATGATATATGGAATTTGATTAGATCCACTGAAGTTGGCGTGCATCCGATCTGTGGATTGAATTTGATTCCATGATCTGGAGTTGTTTTATGCGTAGATCTGTGGTGGGCTGTGATTTTTATTGATTTTTCTTTTCATTTTTTTCTCTTTTCGTATTCGATGTGAAAAGATTCTTTTTTGTTCTTCTTTTAATGATCGAATACACCCATGTATGATTCGGGTGTTTGGTTTCCAAATCAGTAATTATTTAGATCTTTATAAGTTAGATGCTTTGGTTTATAGGAATTTAGTAGAGATGACGACAATCAGTAGCTTTCTTTGTTTTTTTGTTTGTTTGAAATCTCATTAAAGCTACGGAGGTTAAGTTTACTTCTTGGTTGTTGGCAAAGAAGCTAAATTTCTGAACTTCTGTGTGGGTGGGCGTGAAGGCAGCTTGGGAAATGGCATGTTGTTGGTTCTTCAATCTTGGATTTCTTGTTCTCATGTATGTGTGTTTCTTAATGTAGGATTTTGGTGAAAAATGGCTGATGCTGAGGATATTCAACCACTTGTTTGCGACAATGGAACTGGAATGGTCAAGGTCAGTTGCTTATTTTAATGTTACTGGGATTCTGCTGTGAATTTGTTTTTCCACTCCAGGTGGATCTCTTTTGAGATCGAGATTTG
This sequence comes from Erythroxylum gracilipes, assembly GCA_026413385.1. Classification (NCBI taxonomy): domain Eukaryota; kingdom Viridiplantae; phylum Streptophyta; class Magnoliopsida; order Malpighiales; family Erythroxylaceae; genus Erythroxylum; species Erythroxylum gracilipes. Next base: position 29,321,615 of record JANZLC010000200.1, read on the forward strand.
ATTATTCCATTGTATTCTTTTCAGGCCGGATTTGCAGGTGATGATGCTCCCAGAGCAGTGTTCCCAAGTATTGTGGGTAGACCTCGTCACACCGGTGTTATGGTTGGGATGGGTCAGAAAGATGCCTATGTGGGTGATGAAGCACAGTCTAAGAGAGGTATTCTGACTTTGAAATACCCCATTGAGCATGGTATAGTCAGCAACTGGGATGACATGGAAAAGATCTGGCATCACACATTCTATAA
>JANZLC010000200.1:29373190-29387751 GCA_026413385.1 Erythroxylum gracilipes
AACAAATACCCAAAATTTCCAGACAACTTCCAAAAATTTACCAAAATTCCGTCATAAAATAATGACTTTCAAATTAAATTGTCAACTCAAAACTAATTCACCATCAATTTCTAAAAATATTTGAAGTATACAAAAATTACAAAAATTATCTTAATACAGTCCGAATCAATCCGAAGTTTCATTAAACCAATTTACCCGGAAACTGCCATGAATGCATGCCAAAATCCAAATAGAAATCATAAAATGTACCGTATTTTGTTGCTAGTCTAACCCCTAAAATGGGGCGTTACATTTCGATTATTTTTTGAAAATAATCACAATTGTCTCATTGTTCGTGTTAATGCTAGAATTTTCAATCCAACCAATCTAACGAGAAAATTTGTATCTCAGTGTGTGTTCATTAGAATTGAGTGATTCCAAAATGAGATGAAAGATCACTTCTTGAACTACAAATCTCCAGAAGTGGTCCCTATTTAGTTCAAACCCTAGCCTGCTCAAAAACTCTCATCTTTTTTGTCTATCGTCTAACTGCCTAGTTTATCGCCCAGAAAAACATGTCCAAATTCCAACCCCCATAACTCAGTCATCCCTTATCAGCCTAAATTGTAGTTCAGAAAAAGTTCTACAAATCTCCTTTAACTTACATAACCCAATTCCCAACCAATTTACCCAGAATTGCCTTCAAACTCACCTGCACGGTTTTACCCTATAAACCCAAAACTTATCCAAACACCTTCAAATAATTCCCAATCCATTCCAGATCATTTTCAGCCCTGTCTTGCATCACATCACCAGTTTTAATTAGTTAGTTACTGATTTAATGAATTTGGATGTGACATTTGAAGATGGAGATCTAGTTTTGATGTTGTTGGAATCCCTTCCTGAGAAGTTTGAGTTTCTTGAAACTACTCTACTTCATAGGAAGGTTGTTGTGTCTCTTAGTGAAGTTACAGTTGCTTTGTACAGTCATGAATTGAGAAGGAAGACAAAGGAAAAACGTACAAGTGAAGCAACAAAATCTTTGGTATTCAGAGGTTGTTCGCAGAGCTAGACTAAAATAAAGAAAGGGAGATCGAAGTCGAGGCTCAAATTGAGCAAAGAAGAATGTGCCTTTTGTCAGTAAAAAGGACATCGGAAAAAGGATTGTCCAAAGCTGAAGAATAAAAACAAACCTGATAAGGAAATGAATATTGCAAATTTGAATGTTGCTGAATGTGAAGATACAAACTCAGATCTTTCATTGGTTGTTACATCCTCAATAAGCTCTTCTAATCCATGGCTACTCGATTCAGGCTGTAGCCATCACATGTGTCCTAATCAGGATTGGTTCTCTGATTTTATAAAGCTAGAAGGTGGAGTTGTCTACATAACAAATGACAATCACTTCACCACAAATGGAATTGGATCAATTTTCTTGAGGAATCACGATGGAACAACCATGACTTTGACAGATGTCAGATACGTGCCAAGTTTGACTAAGAATCTCATTTATGTAGGAGTCCTAAAATCAAATGGCTATACTATAAATGCATCAAATAGAGTAATGAAAGTCATCTATAGTGCACTTGTGGTAATGAAAGGAATTCAAAAAAATAATAACCTGTATTATTACCAAAGTGATGCAATTATTAGAACAACAACAGTAGCTTCTAATGATGATCAAGAGCTAGAAGCAGCTAGGTTGTGGCATATGTACTTGGGACATGCAGGTTAAAAATCCTTAAAGATATTAGAAAATTAAAGACTGTTGAAAGGATTTCGAATTTGCAAATTAGACTTCTGTGAATATTGTGTCAAAGGGAAGCAGATAAGAGTGAAATTCAGCACTACAAACCATGATACGAAGGGTATTTTGGATTATGTTCACTCTGATGTGTGGGGACCCTGCAAAACAACTTCTTTGGGAGGAAAACACTATTATGTGACCTTTATTGATGATTTTTCTCAAAGGGTATGGGTGTATACTATGAAGACTAACGATGAAGTGATAGAAGTTTTCCTTAAATGGAAGAAGACGGTGGAAACTCAAATAGGCAGAAGGATCAAGCGTCTTCGTACAGATAGTGGTGGGGAGTACATGAGTGATCCATTTTTAAAAGTCTACGAAGATGAAGGTATTGTCAGACACTTCACAGTTAGAGATACACTACAAAAAAATGGGATAGCAGAACGTATGAACCGAACATTGCTGGAGAAAGTTCAGTGTTTGTTGTTTAATACTAGATTAGGCAGAGAATTTTGGTCTGAAGCTATTACATATGTTTGTCATCTCATCAATCGCCTTCCATCAACTGCTATTGGTGGTAAAACACCTTTGGAAAAATGGTTGGTAAAACTTTCTATAGATTATGATTCCTTACATGTGTTTGGTTTCATTGCATGATATCATGTTAAGGAGTCAAAGTTGGATCCATGCGCAAAGAAAGTAATTTTCATAGGGATCACCTCTGATGTGAAAGGATATCATCTTTTATGTTCCAAGTCAAAGAAAATAACTTTTAGTAAGGATGTTACCTTTGACAAATCTACCATATTAAGAAAGGTGACAATTGAAAATGTTAAGCAAAGATGGTACTCCAAAACAGGTGGAGTTTTAAAGAAGAATTGTTACCCCAGCAAATGATGAACCAGATGCAGAAACACCTGTATGAAGAGTCAGATGAAGAAGAGGTTTCAACCCAAGAACCTCCACAATAACAATTACCAATTACATTAAGAAAGTCAAAAAGGAGCATTCAAGTACCTGCTCCAATTGAAATTGATGACATTCTTACTACTTATAATGAAGCAGTCCGAAGTTCAGAAGAAGATAAGTGGAGGATATCCATGAATGAAGAAATAAATTCCCTTCATAAGAAGACGTGAAGCTATCTAGTCTTCCAAAGGGAAAGAAGTCAATGGATGCAATGGGTATGTTGGACCTCGAACTTTTATTAGAAGTTAGAACTATTGAATGATAAATTGTTATTGATTAGTTATGAGTAAAGAAAAAGGAGAATTATTGAATTTGAAATGATATACAAGATTTAGGTAGTGAATGTAGTAAATTGATGATGAGTGGGTATATGTGTGCATGTTTTGTTATTAATGTTTATGATCAATCATGGACTATAATTTGTTTATGGATAATATTGAGTTTAAATGGAAGTTGAGAGGAAGAATAGTAATAGAGCATGAATAGGTTGACTATGAATTCTTGGTTTTTGATGATTTGGAAGTCTAAAAATTTGGGAATGAATAGTAGGAGAGAGTTGACTTTTTGATCTGAACTTCCATGAATTTTCTGGGTTGATATAGAGGGATTTTAATAAAATTGTCTTCACAAAAGTTGTAGCTTATCTTGCTAGCTTTCTAACGCTATAAAGTATGACATTTGTTTATATCGGGGCTGGAAGTTATGATCATTTAAAGTTGCGTTGCTGCATAGGGTGAACCTTCGGGACAACTGTTTTGTTTTGAAATTTTGACCCTTATAGAGGTCAAATTTGTTTTTGAGGTCTTCATGAAAGTTGTAGATTATCTTTTTAGCTTTCTGTTGATATAAATTATGGAATTTTTGGACAATGGAGTAGAAAGATATGATTTTTAGAAGTTATAATGCTGTTTAGGATGAAATTATCGGACAACGACCCAAATAGAGACCGAAATTATTTTTGAGTTCTTCATGAAAATTGTAGAGCCTTCTTTTATCTTTCCATTGATACCAAATTTGCAAATTTTGGAGTTCTGCGTCAAAAGATATAAATTTTGAAAATTAGGATGTCGGAAGAAAGAAGACCCAGGAGGCAGGCCTCCCTCGTGCAAATGTACAAAATTTATTCTATGGGTTTATTATGCATTGTTGTTAAAAGATAAAATGTATTTAATAATAATGGATTTGACTGAAAGAGAAAAGAAACAAGAAATAACAAGAAAATTTTTAACAGGTTCTTCAAGATTTAAGACATACTTCTGTAGTCTTTTTAAGGAAGGTGTAGAAGAAAACATTTTTTTAAGTGATCTTAACACGTTTGAGATATATCGTAACTTTACTTATTAACGATAGATCATAAGGTAAGAAATTAAAAGAGATTTGAGGGAGATGAAGAGTGAAAGGGTAGTAAGGCCTAATGAAAATTTATAAAGGTGTAGAAGAGTCTAGGCAAAAATGGTATTACTTGGCTAATCAAGCTTTTTAATATGATCATCAAGTTTGTCTAAATATCAGATGAGTGAAAACTTAGTATGTTAATTCCTGTATACAAGAACAAAAGAGACATTTAAAATAGTAACAACTATAGAGATATCAAACTACTTAGTCATACTATGAAGTTATGAGAGAAAGTGATTGAGAAGGGAGTGAAAAATGATACGCCTGTCTTAAGTTTGGTTTCATGTTGAAAGGTCCTCTATAGAAATTATACATCTCCTTAGAATATTACAAGAAAAGATAACGTAACTTACACATAGTGTTTATTGACTTACAGAAGGCTTATGACAAGGTAACTACAGAAATTATACGAAAGTGTTTAGAAGTTAAGAAAGTTCCTATGATCTTTATACAGGTTATTAGGTATATGTATGAAGTTGTAAATTAGACTAGAGTAAAGACTATAGGAGAAGATACAAAGCATTTCTCTATTCCTCGTTGAGCTACTATCTGTATGCAATAGTGATGAATGATCTCACCAAGAAAATCCAAAGGGATGTGTCTTGGTGTATGTTGCTTGATGATGAAATAGTTTCAGTAGATAAGACAAAAGAGGATGTCAATATCAAGCTAGAACTTTAAAAGGCTATGATAGAACCAAAGAACTTTAAATTGAGCAGGACTAAGATTGAGTACTTAGAGTGTACGTTTCAGGCCATAAGGGGATTTTCAATGTAGAGATAAAGATTGGTTTATAAGTTATACCACAAAAAGAGAATTTTAAGTATCTAAGATCTATCATCTAAAACAATAGAGAGATTGATGAAGACATAATTCACCATATCATATTAGAATGATTTAAATAAAAGAGTACATCAAGAGTTTTTATGAAACAAAAAGATACTGCTGAAGCTCAAGGTCAATGATATCATTTAGCGATTAGTCCAGTCATGCTCTATGGAGCAGAGAATTGGTCCATCAACATGTGTAGTCATAAGTTAATGGTGGCGGAAATGAAGATGCTCTGTTGGATGTGCAACCTTACCAAAAGAGATAAAATTAGGAATGTAATGAGAAAAGACAAATTAAGGGTGGTTAATATTGGTAGAAAATTAAGAGAAACAAGGCTTAGGTGATTCAAACATGTGAAGAGAAGACATTTGGACACTCTAATAAGAAGATGTAAGAGGATTATGCTTAGAAACTATAAGAGGAAAAGAGAAAGGCCTAAGAAGTACCGAGGAAAGTAATCAGGAATGATATAATTTTGTTGGAACTTACCGAAAATGTAGCCTTCAATAGAAATTTTGGGTATACTAGGATATAGGTAAAGAATCTTACATAAAAGGGTCTTTCTCTTTCTTATAGGTCTCTTAAACATTTTTCTTCGAGTCTTATGTCTTGTATTTAATATATACATTTAATATGTAATACTTTACTCTTAGTTATTTAGCCTAAATATTTTTTTATAATAACTTGTTCTTTATTTATTTATTTGCTTTCTTTTTTATGTATTTATTTACTTACTTTATCATTTATTTTTATTTTGTACATTGTTCTATGTTTATCGGATTATTTATTTTATTACTAATTTTAAAATTTTATTTATATTTATGTACATATTTATTTATTATTATTATTCAATAAAACTGTTTACTTTTAGACCTTCTCAAATCCCACATTTTAGCAGGGTGACACATTTCATCTATTTTCAGTAAATTATTTGATGAGTTTATTACATAGTGTTATTGAAAAATCACGTATACTTAATAAGAATAATTTTATATGAAAAAAGAACAAAAACTATTGAGATAATTTCAATCAAGGTTTTTTGAGAATTAAAAACGACTGATTTTATTATATTAATTAAGTTATCATATACAACTCATCTATTTTTTTATTAAATGATTGATGAGTCAATTTTACAAAACTCTGTACCCCTCACTCTAACATTTATAGTTATACGTTTGCTCTTCGAAAAGGGCATGGTTTTGGCACCCTTGGTCTCGGGAAGAAGGAGAAAGAGTGAAACATACATATGGTTATCCACCTGCATGCATTTCACTTATATTCTTCTCACACAATCGACAGTGCCTTATCAGTTGGCACAGGCATGACTTGTCTCAACTCAGAGCATTCTCTTTCAGGTGTAGATACTGTACTAGTCTTCTTCTTATTATTCATCATCTCTTCTTTGCTTTTTCCCCATAAAACACTATAAAGACCTCCAACTAGCAATAACCCCCCAAGGATACTGCAAGAACAAGCAAAGAGAAAAGATTATAAATCTCTCAACCTTCATACATTAATTACAGGGTTTCTTTAAATGGCTGCTTATCTATTTGGGTGTAATTACCTTCCTAAACTTGTGGCCTCGCACAGTAGAAACGCAGAGCATATGATGGTAAAGATCAGGTTTAATGGTGTTGTCGTTGCTAGGAAAACTGGTCCTTTCTTCTCTATGACCCATGCTTGTAGATAGAATGTAACCCCGGTCACTACAACTCCCTGAAACAACACAAACTTTAATTTAGCTGTTGAAATGATGAGCTCAGGTGGACTTATACAATCACACAAATAATAATGAACGAAGAATATTATTGTAATAGAAATTTTATTTTCCTCAAACTCGTCTTAAATGATTATTTATGGATTGAATAAAAAAATTTAATTCACTAATTTAATATCACTTATTGTTATAATACAAAAATATAAATACTTCCAATGATATAATAAAATTTTTACAATAGAAAAAAAAATGATTAGTCTACCTTCATTTTATTATAATTCTCTTTAAATAATTTTAACTAATTAAAGGTTAAATTTAATTTGAATTTAGACACAATTACTTGTAAAATAATTCTTAAATCACTTGAATTAATTAAAAAATAATTATTCAATTGTTCCGTTTAAAATTTGTTGCAAATTCTAAAAATCAAATTTAGTTCTAATAAAAGGTTTCATGAATTGTGGTATGTATAATTTTTGCTATTTCTCTAAATGAAAGCTTGAAATTGAAAGAGTAAAGGGGTTGTAGAATATGTATATGGTGGAAAGGGAGCTTTACACAGTAAGAAACAGCGAGAAGTCTGACATCCCAACCCAACTTCCACTCATTAGGATCTCTTTCAAAAGCAATTGCAATGGCAAAAGACTGAATAGAGCTCAGGAAACACTGAAGAGTGGTCAAGAGGAGCTTGGATGGATAGATTTTTAGAATCCTTGCCTGTCTCAAAATATTTTCAAAGTAATAAACCACTGAGTAGAAACACTTGAAAGATTTAAGAAAATGCAAAGAGTCATAACTAATATTTACCTGCAACACAAGCCACAAGCCCCAGAACGTGTTGGACATGAGCAGAAGGAAACAACCTTTTACCCATGTTTTTCCAGAAGAAACATGTGCTTCAAGTATTTGGTTTCTGTGATGTCCAAAAAGGTGGTGGAGACAAGGGAAATGAAAGATGGGACCCTTGTAAAATGCGAGTGTTGCTACTCCAGACATGCAGATTAGTATTCCTGCAAGTTTGGTTATCCCTGAACTGGTCTTCAACTTCAAAACCTCCATCCTGAAATCGACACTTCCACAAACTTAAGAACAAGGCAAGATACCACCTTTTGTCCGATTTTATCATTATACTAAAACCCATTTGTTGGTTTCATTCCGGACATCAATAATAATTGACTATGTCTCAGGTACAATAACACCAAATTCTACACAAGACATGTTCGATATATAAGTACTAGGTGCCCCACAGAGCACCGGCAGAGGTGGATGGACCAGGGTTGCCTTACATAAGCCAGGCCAAATAAAGCTTCGACCCTTCCAAGGTTTTAACTTAACAATAAACTGAAGGTGATACTAGTTACATATATATTATGCTTTCGATACATTCTAGAATAATTATTAACCAAAAATATTTTTATATTTACAACATCTACATATAATTTTTAATTTATAATAAATTTTATTTTTGTATTTTTTTTAATTGATACGTGATATAATACGAAAACACAATTGCAAATTATAATTAACAGAAAAGAAGGGGAAGAAGAAAGTATCATACATATAAAATCAGACTAATAAATACAAATGCCATAAACATTGTTGAAACCACAAATTTAAGCCAAGTGTTTTAAAAAGGCTTGATGCTGTGCCCCAAAAAAGTGCATAAAACCACATGAAACATGCAGCCAAAAGGCCCAAAACACAACGAAAGTAATTTATTCTTGAGCGTTTAAGAAACCAGGCCATAGTTATTAAAGCTTGGAAGGTCCCGATGAGATTGTGGCAGGTAATGTATGACTTGTTAGCATCGCCCCCTAAGGACAGTTGATAAGATTTTATGGCACATGGCAAAGTTCGATAGTTATGTTCCCTGACGTCACCAGCTTAGCGACATGTGAAAAAGAAAATTTAAACTCATTAATTACAGGTGTTTGATACTGAAATAAAGTAGTTGATGGGAAAAAATATCTTTTTAACCGTATGTATGTACTCTTTCAACTTCTTTCATGTGCTTCACTTCACGACAGTTTCTTTCTTTTACTTGTCAACCCTTCTTTTAATTAGTTATAATCCGATGTACTTACCAGAGGTTGAATTTCGATTACTATGGAAGCAATTAGATCAAACCTCAATTGTAAGAAATGTTAATAATAGGAAGGGAATGCTTCGGTTTGACATATGGCCAATAAGGCATATGATTAAAATATTATAGATTATAAAACTTTTATTTATAAAATATTTTATTAGACTAATAATTCTTTTTCATGTTGTTCGGCCACCTAAATTCATAGAAAATAGAATAATATGAAATAAAAATGGTTGTTAAGGTCTATATCCCTGTAATTTTCGAAAACAACCTATATATTATTTAAAAATAACGTAGACTTTTTCAGATCTTACGTGTCCTCAAATTTTTATTGAGTAGTCATTGTTGTTATTATCATCTCTATAATTATCAGGGCTGTTCATAATATTTTATAGGCCTTGAATAAAGTTTTTATAAAAAATCCTATTTTTGGGCCTCATATAGAATAAAAATAAATAAAATATGAGCTCTTTTTGTTGTTCTTTATTAGGTCAAGAGTAAGCCCTATTTTGTTTCATTTTATTTTTTATAAGGATAAAAATAGGTTATATTTTATCATTTATAAAGATCCTGATTTTATTACTAGAGTCTTACTATTAGTGTCACTTCTTTTCATCATCTCAATCTAACAGTGTATACTATTCTTTTGTTTTTTTTTTGTTTTTTTTTACTTTTCTTTTGTTAATAGATATAAGACAACCTTTCAATTGTAAATTACAGTTCTAGTTGTGTTTCTTTTGCTAACCTCCGACTGTGTTGTTTGATTTCACTCCAAGGTTGGTTCTAAACTATAATTCTTAGATTTTCCTGAGAATCCCCTTACAAAGCACTTCTAAATGCTTAAGCAACTTCAAGAATCACCAGGTGATCATCTACAGATCTTCATGTACTAAGAGATCTAGAAATGGAAGAAGTGGAAGATCGCACATGCCCTTAACTTAAGAATGCATGAATTATCATGGATACGCACATATCATGCTTGGCTATGTTGCAGCAATCCAAACAAGAATTTGATTGTTAGTTGATTAGTTTCAGATAGTGGGGTCATGAAAACACGCACCAGGAAATATCTGATGCCTTTAAATCTCCAATACTTTTCTCTTCGCACTTTAGCACAACAAATCAAACATGGCAGTAATTATATGCTACAGTTGATAAGACTAAAAGCTTTACCTTAGTAAAAGTGCCAAGAAGAAAGTAATGACGGGAAGGGAATTTGTAGTTGCAGCTGCCAAAGTCGCAGATGTGTAAACTAGAGCGATCCCATATAGATCTAGGCTCAATGTAATCCTACCACAAGAATCAAGTAGAAGTTGAAGTGTATATGCTGATATATTTATATTTATACATGTACTAAGGCCATGAAATTGGAAGAAGAAACTTCGAAAGACACACGTACCCACAAAGCGAGAGCATAAAAATCTTGAAGAAGGTCACAAACGATAGGGGTGGCTTATTTTTCCTAGAATTCATAGGTAAATTCATTATCAATCTCGTAAGATTGACAGTTTTCGTATATGTATAAAAAGCTGAATATGAGAGAAGGGAAATAGAAGAAATTTGAGTATTGAGTGTACCACTCAAAGAGCAAGGCAAGAGGGGCTAATAAAAGGGTTGCTGCAGCTTGTCTGTAAAAGACAAAAACGAAGTTGTTCATTCCCCCATCAAAAGCAGCTTTCGAAAGTAAGAACATGCCTGCATATATTGCCTGAATCAAAATTACTGCGATACAAGGCTTCTTAGCATCCATCACAGACAATGAAAGGGTAGGAAATTTGAGCTTTAGAGATAGTTTCACTGATAGCTACTAGTTTTGCTGTCTAGAAGCACGTCAATGGAGTTATAATGTGAGCTCAATAAGGTATATATAAGTTCAACTCGTAAGAGGGCAAGGGAAGAGGAAGCACACGAAACAGGAACACTAAACTCTCTCGTCTTTTCCATTGGGACTTGTGTGGTCACTACTTTAATATGAGGGACCGCTTAAAGATTACAGCCGCTGTCTCTATTCATCAAAATCAACACTCGTGCAGTAATTATAAAGATTGGAACCTTGAAAGCAACCTGTATACCTCTTTTAATACCCTCTAGGATAAAATACGTGCTTAACTTTTATTTCCTGCTCTTTGATGTCTTCTTTCCTAAAATGGAACTAACATGCCTCGTCAACCCTGGTTAGTATTTACAGTACAACAGTCTTTGCTAGTTGTTGGCCTGATTGGAGGCACGTATCCAACAATTTGGGTCATGATCAAAAAATTCAATCAATTTGAATGGTTCAATTTTAAAAATTTTGAATGGACTAATTTTTTATTTTAGTTTTTAACTTTTCAATTTGATTTACTTTAATAATTTTAATTTTTAAAAATTGATCAGTTTATTAATTAATCGGTTAATTTTAATAAAATAATTATTTTTTATAAACTAAAACAAACTAATTAATTTTTATTTAAGAGTCTTTCTTTCTAATTAAATTTTAAATTAAGAACAGTCTCCTTCAATTTTATTTTAAAAAATTTCAATTTTATTCAATATTTAACTAATTTTATGACTATCTAATATCAATTAAATTTTTTAAATCTTAAACCTTTTGTCTTACTAGTTTAACTTTCTATCCAATTTTTAACAATGACTTTGGGTGCTTTTGAACTAAATTGTGTTTTTTTAAAGGGAAACACAAACTTTATTTGACCAAGGCCTAAATTATGGTCTAAGTGAGAAAAGAGGACTAAACTCTCAATAATAACGAGCAAACGACCCGATAATATCTTAGAAAATCACTTGAAATACCTAATGTCAATAGGTAGATAACTTGATTAAAAGTGATAATAGAATATTATTTTATTAATTTAAGTTTTCTTACATTCATAACTAAACCCCTATTTTTTTATTAATGCTTCGAGAATTATCCATTAACCCCACCCAACAACCAAGTTGGTTGAGAACTAAGAGGGACTTGTGAACAAAGTCGTGGATTTGTTTAGTGAAACACAAACTTTATATAACCAAGCCTTAATCCTATGATTTTAGTAATGTTTTAAAAATTGGACCAAAAATTAAACTGATAAGATAAGAAATTTAAGGTTGAAAAGTTCAACTGATATTAAACTGTCATAAAATTAGTATACAATAAAGATTAAACAAAATTAAAAATTTTAAAACAAGGTTGAAGAAGGAGATTATATCATTACCTATCCAAAAGATTAAATTTTAATTGAATCAAGAGAGTATTAAATGAAAACCAACTAGTATATTCTAGGTTATAAAAATTAGCTAGTTTACGAAGATTGGTCAAATAATTAATAAATCGAGCAGTTTGTAATAATAAATATTATTAAGATAAATCGAACTAAAAATTTGCATAGATCAAGATTTCAATAGGATTTTCTCAAATTTCCCCTGCATTATTGCTCTCAAACCTCCTATCCCAGATTTATCATGGTTCAATGTAGTATGGAAAACATCCTTGAAGACCAAAGCCTCATTCACAAGTTCGCTAGCAACTAGAGGTAGATTAAAGACAAAAGACAGGATTTATGACTCAGTTAACACTCTTTTTGACTTTTACACTATTGAAGAAGAAAGAATAACTCATTTATACTTCAAATGCCAATTCACAACCTCTATTTGGAATAGCATTCAGCACACCCTAAATCAATATTGCTTTGAATCCAATTAGAACAAGGTTCTTGAATGGGCTTAAGCAAAATATCTTTCCATGAGAAATGACAGAATATGCTTAAGTCTTGGCCTCAATTGTGCAATTCATGTTATCACGAGGGAAAGAAAGCAAAGAATTCGTTAGTAGTAGAGAATTGACAAGTACACTCTTATTCATAATTTGCATTACTTGATCAAGAAAACTTTGGTAGCTCATCAAGTGACTTATCAACTAAGCTTTCATATTAGAAGATGGTGGAACCTCTAGTTCTAGTTTTTCCCCGAATTAACTATGTTGTTATATCTTATTTTGTTTGACTCTCATTGTATTGTTCCTTTTTTATGCCTTTCATGGTTATTAATGAATTATTTTTTAATTTTCAAAAAAAAGAGAAAAATAATTGCTATGTTTTTAATGGTTAAATAAAATGTTAAATATATGTAATAAACCATAAACTTTATATTTTAAAATAAATTATTTGAGGAATCAACAACTCAATATTACACAAAATTTAAATGATTTTTTAAAGGTTCAAATTCAAAAGACCCAAAAAAAAATTAATATTTGAAGATCGTGAAAAGTTCAAATATTTCAAATTTATTAGAATCTTAGAGCATTTATATTATTAAAGCTTGTCATAATTGTTGAGATGGCTATTGTGAGTAATTCAGGTTTGTCATTTCCTAAACTATGATTATTTCATGGGGAAGAATTGGCATGTGTCACCAAAGACTATGATTAGCAATTATACTATTTAAATCTCCCAAGTTTGGACCAACTTTTCCTTACTGAGAAGAGTTTATTTTACAGTAAAATTGAATTCACATTGAGTTCTTATTCATTAATAAAATTCTAAGCATACAGAATCGGGTAGTTTTATCTCGTCATATTTACAAGGAAGGCAACCGGTGTATCGATTGGCTCGCCAACTTTGCAGATCATTTTGAGTTAAGGATCACTATTTTTGATACTACACTTATAAAATGCCTCTCAATCTTTTTAGAGGATATGTTGGAAGTTTGTTTCTCTAAACTAGTCATGTAATATGTCTAGTGTTTTCTTTCCATTTCATTCCAAAAAAAAATCTAAGCACACGTCCCCACCTGAGATTTAAAAATCACCGTGAAAGCAACTAAGGATTTGCTTGGACTTTCTTGATTTCTTTTTATTTTCCTAATTTCGCACATACCTCAAACAAAGTAGTGATATATAAATATATGTCATGGTGATTGATTATTTAGTATTGTCTCCGCAAAAAAAATTATGATTCGATTAACCATATCAGGATTATTCGATCATATATGCAGAGAAACTAAGAAGATGGTATTATACTAAAAAGTATAATAAAGAACTACTAATCCGAAATTAGAGGAGTGGGAACAAATAATTAAGGTCGTTTCACTATGTTACTATCAGCCTCCACCCATGAAAGAATTATTTCTTTAAGTCAATGTATAGTCTTTTATGTTCAATGGCAACTTGTCAATGACGGTAGAATAGTATAGTTAATATAAATTAATTACGATTATACGATTCCTTCTTTTGATTTTAACAGGATTCAGACCACTAGAAAGCAGTAAGAATGGATTTTGGTTTAGATTCTGCTTTAATTGATATATTTTATTCTAACAAGATCTGGCTAAAGTTTTAAAGATCAAAATTATAGGTTCCTCTTTTCTCTCATGTTCATTAGCCATTTTTTTAACCGGAGATTAATATGACTAATGGGCCACTTTAAAAAGATAAATATTAGTTAAATATATAATGCTAATCAAAGCATCAAATAAAGAACATTTTTAGGAAATTAAAAGCTATTGATCCTATTTATAATACGTTTGCTATCGTGCATGGAGATGCTTAAATAGGTTCAGATATGCTACCAATAATAGACCATGTTCATTGACTCGTAGTGTTAGAAAAGTCTAACTCACTCCCAAAATTTAACTCAAGAAGGGAAGATTTGTACACTATTATAAATTGTTAATGCTCTAATCGTTGTCCGATGTGGGATTCCTGACACACACCCCTCAATCCAGAGCAGGACTGGACATCTGATGGACATACTGTTGGAGTTATGTAAATGTAGTGCCCTAGAAAGCAAATGTATTTACATGTAACTTTATCTTCTTCAGTTACAGTTTTGTAATGAAAATATTTATTATTAATAAAACAAAAG
>JANZLC010000200.1:29403140-29430205 GCA_026413385.1 Erythroxylum gracilipes
ATATGGAGTAGATGGTCACATGTGTATTAGGTGTTTGAAATGTACTATAAATAGAAGGTTTGATGTAAGAGAGAGTGTGACGATTTTATATGAATAATTCTTCTCTCCCAAATACTCTGAAATTTTAATTTTAATTTTATAACAAAAACAAGCTCAACAAGCTCTCTATTATATATGAGTACGGGTGTATATTATCAGCTTAAATATAGACTTCTCTAATTTAGGCTGAAAATATTCTCGTTATACACTGTTGGTGGAGGAGATTCTTGAACCCTAGTTACAGGTGAATTCTGGAGTGCTTCTCCTATTAACATTTTGTGCAGATTACCAGTTCACAAGTGCTCTTGAAAGCATTTGGTTTCAGGCCTCAATCTTTCTTCATTTAAGAATAACACTCGATATGGATACGAGAAGATCCTTTTTCTCTTTTTGACCAATCTTCAGATAATGGATTATCTTAACAGGTCATTAATGTTATGACAATCACCATCTTTCTACATAAAATGTTTGCTCTGTAGTTTTCTCTTATGTGGATACTTATCCTTCTTTGAAAGTATGCATCAAGCCAAAAACTGAAATGCATAAATCTCAATATCCAATTGAACAGGACAGAAGCCACTATTAAAAAATCATTATCAAAAGTATTATCCTTATCAAGATGCGTGTTCTTGTAAGGCCGAAGGAGGGATACAGTAGAAACTAGTTGGTGGGGATGAGATTTGGATTGTAGTTCGGATAAAGTAGAATTTGCTATAGTTGCGAATTTTGACCATTGCATTGTGTCCCACCCAAAAAAGATGAAGCATCTCCACATCATGTATCTAATAATCCAATGGAAAATGATGGGTGGCTCTCTGTACAATTTAATAAAGAATAATAAAATTTTTAAATAATAATTAAAACAATAATAATTATTTTATTATATTTTTAAATAAAAATAAAATGATTATGCAGATATTTAATATATGAATGTAAATTGAAAATTAATTTTGGGAAACCACTTTTTTTTGTGGCCGAAATTAAAAATTCATAGTAGCAACTTGCAAAGTTGTTAGAGTTTGTGTTCAAGAATTTCATGATTATTACTACTTTTTTGAGGAATAAAATGAAAGAAAAAGTTTGACCTAAACCCCACTTTACACAACTGGCTTGATTTTTCCATTCTTCATGTTTTATCTTTTTATTCTTTTAATGTAATTATTATTTCTTTTACTAATAAGGTTACATAAATTCAATTTTTTTGAATCTAGTAAGACTAATGGGAATAATTATTATGCTATAAAACCAAATAATGTAGTTTTTCTTACATTTAACTATTAATTTCATTTTTTATTAATTTGGTTTTTTAAATATCATTTTAATTATGCTACAACTTCAAAATTAATTTTCATTCTCTTTTAAAAAAGACAAAAAAATCATTATAAATTCAATAAATTTGGTAAATTAATTTTTTTCTATAATAATTTTTAGTATCTTTGTTTGATTATACACAATTTATCATTTATATTTTTACAAAGAAACTATTTTTGTGACTCGAACCTTGTATTGTATAGCCTTCTCTGCAATGATTAATAAATTCAATTATTTTTTCAACAATGGAACCTCAACCCCTTCAACAACTTTCCAAGCATGAGGCAATAAAAAGCAAATAAATTATGAAACAAATAAATATAATTGGAACTATCTGAAACAAAGTGAAGATTTGACCTGGATTTTGTCTTGGAGTGCTATTGATTGAAGTACATGTGGATTCACTTTGGCATCGTTTGGGAAAATTAAAAGTAAACATGCTAGGACCCTAGGAGACACTCACTTGCATCTCTTTACATCAGGTGCTTGATCTTTAACATGTTAAATGTTATCTTAATTACCAAATTAAACATTTATTGAAATAATTAAGTTTCTAATTGACATATGCTCATATTTAATTTGGTTGTGTATAGTTAGATATTGAAAGTAATTTAACATATTTTTTATTAAATTTCAAAAATCATATATGATGTCACTATCTTATGTGATAAAAATAATAATATGACGTGACATGACTCATTATTATTAACGTTAATAGATAATTTAACGTCGAGTTATTTTGTATAAAAATTAAAAATTTTAGTAATATAACACGACTTTTTAAAGTTAAAATTAAATAAAATTAGAGTTTTTTATAATAAATGATGTGATTAAATTTTAGTTATGATTTGTTTCTTAAATTACTAAGTCTTAATTGTAATAGGTGTTTAAGACAACTAATCTACCTATGATATAGGCACAAACAAGCCTCCGTTACTCTTCATTACCTCAAGTAGTAAAGATCAAAACTTTCTTGTGCAGAGGGAATTGCCAAAGAAAAGGAAAGAACCAATCCCAAAATTTCCATATAAATCTATTTTCTTTTATTAAATTATTAACCATAAAGCAATAATAATAAAACAAACCTCCTATTTGGTATAAGAAAAATATACTTTATTTTCTTCATGAAGTAAACAAAATAACCAAAAGAGTTTTACGTGTGCCCCAACTGTATTAATTCTATTTGGGTCCTCAAGTTTCATGCTTTTTTCACTAAGCGTTGTCTGTTTGGCTTCATGGAGTTTTGAGGAAATGAAAAGCTTTCTTTTTTATCCTAAACTGTGAGAGTGGGTATTGAAAGATCAATTTTTTTTTTCCCCTTTTAGAGTCAGATCTGGTGGTGGGTTCTGCTTTGTAATTCACTTCTTCATATTCTCATTGGTTGGTTGCATTTGATTCTCATTATCTTCATCATGGTTGTGATGTCAGATTCTGATTCATTGATTCTCTGTACAAAACTTACATCCTGTTAGATCTGATCAAAGCTACCTGCTTTGAGAATCTGCTGTGTTGTCCGTTGGTAAAATACTTGTAGACTGTGTATTGGGTTAACAGAATTTTCTGGACCCAGATCGAAAAATCATGGATTTAGATGATTTTCGATCGATTCTCGAGAGTTCAGGTGTGGACGTGTGGACTTTCATTGACACAGCGCTTGTTGTGGCATCTTTGGATTATGGTGGAGAGCTCAAGCAACGAAGAGATAGTATTGTGGAGAGATTATACGCCACGAGTTTGACTAAGAAGTGTAGAAACTGCGATTTTGGTGATGTTGTTGAAGCTGCAAAAGTCAACAGCAATGACCGTGAAATGAAGGTGAACAACCATGAAAGAAAAGGAAGAGAAGCCGAGTCTCCTTCTACACCACATGGAGATGATAGTGATCGTGATGATGGTGATAAAGATGATGATGGGTTGGATCCTTATGCAGGATTGTTTGATGATAATCAAAAGAAGATTCTTGACATCAAGCAACTACTCGATAATCCTAACTTGGTCTGGTGTCAGTTTTTAGATTTGTAAATTTGCTGTGACTTCTGGGTTTGGTTTTCCAGCTTTTACTTTTGAATGCTTTGGTGGGTTTCAGCCTGAAGATTCGGTGGTTGATTTGCTTCAGAATTTAGCAGATATGGATATAACATTTCACGAACTCAAGGTAACCAAAAGAAATTGTTACCAAATATTCTGCTTGTTTCTCTGTACTTTTGCTTTCTTATTTGTTATATTTACTTTTCTTTTCCTGACTGTTGTTTGATTTCAGGATACTGATATTGGTAGGCATGTGAATCGTTTACGGAAGTATCCCTCCAATGATGTCAGGAGATTAGTGAAGCAACTTGTCAGGTCCTCAAGAACCAAGAAATGAAAAAGAAAAAAGATATCTTTCGTTTTATTGCCTATTCAGTTTCTGGAAACTTTAAATGTAGGTTCTCTGAAGGAGCAGTAGAGGAGTTCTCTCCCTCCTAACTTAATTTGTTATCTGGTATTTAGGAAATGGAAAGAAATTGTGGATGAATGGGTGAGGTTGAATCCACAAGGAGAAAATGCATCATCTGCTCTAATGGGTAATATTATCATATTGAATACTTACAGTTAGCATTTTGCCTTTTTGAGAAAAAAATCCAACAAAGTGAAATGAAGATAAACTTAAAGGGTTTAATCCAAAAGAGGAAGTTAATCATAGTGTTTCTGCAGCTGATGGGGACTCACCTCTGCAGAAAAATCCCCAGAATGGACATCACCAGGTGAAAGAAAAATCTTTACTTGAGATTGGAAGAAAGTTGTTGAAATTTTGAGTCTTTCTGTTCCCATATAAGGTTCCTGTTCCATGTCTTTTTCCTTCAGGTTCCTGATTTTGTTTACTCTCCAAATCCTCACAGTGAGTACAGATTTAGATCTAAAGATGAGTCTGATCTTACATGTCATTCTCATTTTTTAAGTAACCAATAATTTACTTTTACTGTTCTTGATTAATTTTTTATTAGATGGAAGTTCTGGTTCAGACAAAAATCATTCAGAACCAGAAAGAAAGCCAAAACCAGTTCCTCGTAAAGGCACTCTAAACAGACCCTTCCAACAATCAGTTAATGCATCAACTCCTGTTCCTCAAAGTATACAGGTACTAAGTGTGTCAGATGAGTTTCTTTAATTTGGCTCGTGAGATGTTGGAGATTTGACACAAAAGGTTTAGCCTTTTCCTTGCATTATCATTTCTGAGTAGTGTAATGCTAAATATGAATTTTGGACTTTTAACTTGGTAAATATCAGTTTGATCGTAGGCATTTGCCATTTATGGTCTTTTGCAGAAACAGAAAGAACAGCAGAAAGAAGGTAACTTTGATTCTGAAAGACTGGCCTCAGCAATGAAAAGGCTTCAGCAGAACTACAAACAAGCGGAAAATGGTTTGATATATATAAGCTTTGACCTGTTTTGTTTGATTAATTTGTTCAACTCATATACTGAATTGTTGTGTGTTTTTGTGTCTTGTGTTCTTGCTCTCTGAAAGCCAAAAAGCAAAGAACAATTCAAGTCATGGACATTCATGAGCTACCAAAACCAAAGAACACCTTCTTTGCAAGGAACAAAGGTAGTGGTGGTGGTGGTGGTTCTCAGGGAAGGCATTGGTGATCTTTTGTTTCCCTTTTTTGACACAGTAATCACGTAATTAGTGACATTAAATCATTAATAGCCATGGTCTTAAGGGTGAGACCAAGCAAAAAATGCTGCTTGACTCCCATTTTCTTACCATTTGGTATTGCTTTTCATTTTGAGGAGAAACAGCTCTTCTCTAATTTTTCGTCCTGATTATAAATACTTAGGGAAAAAAAAAACTCTTTTGCAAAGTAGAGATTTGAGGTTCTTTTTGAGGTTCTACATATATTTTAGTAATTTAGTTAGAGCAAGTGTGTGCATTGGTTAGGAATGGTGGTACCAAACCTTTATATTAAATGAGGCTTTAGTTAGGTTATGGTTGAGGAGGAGGTGGCAATTGGGTTCCAATTTTTGGTAGTTATTAATATTGGACATCTTGACAGAATTTGCCTCCAGAATGACCGGAACTTTAAGAGAATGTTTCCAAAGCCTTGGTAAATACAGACGCATGCAATTCTTACAGACAAAAGCCATTTTTACTATTTATGATAGTGATGATTACTAATAACCACTAAAAATGCATTACAAGATTACTTTTTTTATATATATATTCACTCTAATGTCCAACTTACTTCTCCATTTAAAGGGGTTAATGCATTTTTTTCCCTTCTCAAATGTATAAAAGAAATAATTGATAAAAAACTTTAGCTAGTATTGTATCATCAAGTACTATTGATAGGATATATCCAATTTGTAATTACCATCTAATATAGTGTTAGGTTTAGGGTAAAAGATATGAGCTTTGGCTCATTTTTGAAAAAAAAAATATTTTTAAGAAAGGTATTTATATTTTAATAAACAAAACACACTCTTTTACTTTTTTTTTTGGATAAAATATGTTAAAGAACTAACACTTGACTGTTTCTTCAAAAAAAAAATAAACCTTGACTGTAAAAAATTAATAAAAAATGTATGCTTATTTAATAAAATATAAAGAATGTGTCAATGAAAAAATAACAATCACGGGTAATTATTTTTTCAGTTTTACAAAAAATGTGCCAATGCATAATTTGAAGGGTGATTAAAAGAAAAAGGCTCGATACATTTAGTTATGTAATAATAATTGTAAACAAACTAATCTTACTTTATGAACACAATAATTGTACAACAATTAAAGATACTCTTATTAATTTACAAAAATTGACTGATTAATTAATAAATCGGTCGGTCTTTAATAATAAGATTTAATAAAGTGAATTGAAAAATTGAAAACTAAACTGAAAAGAGGGGTGATTTAAGATTTTTACGATTAAACCGGCTAAATTAGTTGAATTTTTTAATTATTATTTTTAACTTTTATTGAATTTTAATAATTTTAACTAATTATAGTTTTCTAATTAAATAATTATATATATATATAATTTTAGTGTCTCAATAATTTCATCCAATAAAAATTCCATAAATAGACAGTACTTGGACCCTACGAGACGCGTATCTCCAAGACAATGGCAGTGACGAGGCGTAAGAGCTTGAAAGTCTGAGCATTTACGTGCTCAACCTACCACCTCCAGGGTGGGTGACCAGACCGCCATTAGAGCTTTCAACCACAATCTTGTGTAACTTACCACCTCCAAGGTGGGTGAGCAGACCGCCATTAGAGCCTTCAACCACAATCTTGGAGTATAACTTACCGCTCATTAATTGCAAAACTCTGATCTGAATTTAATAAAAATGACGTATGGCAATTGATGCACATGATTCTTAGTACCCTATTGTGGTTTGACTTGCTCTAGTCTTTTGTCACTCTGCCAAGAAATCCCTGTAAATTATCATAAATTCTAAATCAGCTAAAGGACACAACTTCAGAACAATCAATATTTTATTTTGCTACGTGTTCTTTTATGAAGGGTAAGATAATAAATCCAAGATGAGGTGTTGGCTGATGATAATAATTCCTCTGGTTCAGTGTCCTCTGATCTGCAGATTGTACATTAAAAAAAGGCTGGTTTTGTGACCTAAGGAAGAGTGAGTGTGAAGCGTGTTGAAAGGGATTGAGAGAAACAAAAATGGGAAAATCACCAGAAGAAGAGCACCCTCAAAAGACTTTTGGTTACCGCTAATTAATTGCAAAACTCTGATCTGAATTTTTAAAAAATGAAATATGGCAATTGATTTGATGCACTTGATTCTGAGCACCCTATTGTGGTTTGACATGCGTCTAGTCTTCTGTCACTGTGCCAAGCAATCCCTGTAAATTAGCATAAATTCTAAATCAGCTAAAGGAAACAACTTTAGAACATTCAATATTTTATTTTGCTACGTGTTCTTTGGTTGATGAGGTGTTGGTTGATGATAATAATTGCTCTGGTTCAATGTCCTCTGATCTGCAGATTGTACATTTAAAAGGTTGGTTTTGTGACCTAAGGAAGAGTGGGTGTGGAGCGTTTTGAAAGGAATTGAGAGAAACAAAAATGGGAAAATCACCAGAAGAAGAGCACCCTCAAAAGACTTTTGGTTGGGCTGCCAGAGATAAGTCTGGGACTCTTTCACCTTTTCATTTCTCTCGAAGGTTAAATTATTCAACCAGGCTTTTTTATTTTTTCTTCCATTTCCATGGTTTTATGATGATCTCTCTGTGTTTAATTGTTGGCTTAAGAGTTTCGAGAGACATGGGTCATCTTTTTCTCTTAAAGTTTACATCTTTTCATGATATCTTTTCACTGATTTTGAGTGTAAAATGGATAGTGACCTTCGATAGTTAAAAAAAAAAAAAAAACTTACCAAGTTTTGAAGGAAACTCCGTACTTCCATGTCTTGCGAGGATTTTACTTTTTTTGGTGTTTTTGTTTTGGTGGGTCACCATGTTCATAGATCGATCTCTTGCAAAATAGCAGAAGCACATAGAACATTTTTCTTTATTCATGGATTTTAGTTTGGTAAGTTAAGCTCTTCCCTGAGTTCCAATGGATACTTCTCCTGTTTTGGATTGAGAAAATTGTCATCTAAATATCTTCTGCTTACTCTAATTCCTAGTGAAGTTTCCAAATTCAGTTGGACAGAGAGGAATAAATTTGATGGGGAACAAGTGGGGGACCAATGTAATGTGCTTGCTCTGTTTTCCATGAAGATGGTAACAAGAAAACTATACTTGGTGGATGAGATCCTTTCTTTTTTTTTTTTCTTTTCGGTTCTTCCATTTTCATCAAGTTGAGATATCGAGGACTTATATTTTTTCTACTGGACCACTATTCAAAGAGCTATTTGATGTTCAAGTGAGATCGACAAGACAAGTAGATCACCAAGTTCCTATTGACAAGTCAACTTAAGAATTCTTTCTTAATCTATCAAGAAATTGTTAAAACATCAATGTTGGTATTATTGACAAACTCTTACTCTTCTTGGTGACAGGGAAAATGGGGATGATGATGTTACTGTAAAGATCCTTTACTGTGGAGTTTGCCATTCAGATTTGCATTCTGCTAGGAATGAATGGGGTTACACCTTCTACCCAGTTGTTCCAGGGTACGGTGCTCTGTTTAAAATTTACCCCTAACATTGTAGCATTGATTCATCTGATAAATATAAGTTTGCATCATGTCATACTTAGAGCTATCTGTCCAGTTGAATTTCCTATTTCATAAGTTTTGCATACTAGTTTTTGTATTGAATCATGTTCATTCAAACTAGTTTCCCTCTACAATCACATCTAGGCAGGCCTCGGATAGTCGGAAAGTATAGAAGATATTAAAATGTTTATCATGGCAATGGATGTAAAGAAATCTGCACTGGAACTTTGTGATTTTCTGCTTCAGGCACGAAATAGTAGGCGTCGTGACAAAAACTGGAAACAATGTGAAGAGATTCAAAGTTGGTGATCGTGTTGGTGTTGGGGTGATAGTGGACTCCTGCAAGTCATGTGAGTGCTGTGATCAGGATGTGGAGAATTACTGCCCTCAACTTACATTTACCTACAACTCACTATCTCATGATGGAACAAAAACCTATGGTGGATACTCTAATATGATCGTAACCCACCAACGATTTGTTTTATGCTTTCCTGATAGCTTGCCTGCAGCTGCTGGTGCACCATTGTTGTGTGCTGGAATCACAGTTTACAGTCCAATGAAATACTATGGACTAACAGAGCCAGGCAAGCATTTGGGAGTAGTAGGACTTGGTGGCCTTGGTCATATTGCTGTCAAAATTGCCAAGGCCTTTGGACTCAAAGTTTCAGTGATTAGTTCATCACCTGGAAAGGAAAGTGAAGCCATCAATAGGCTTGGAGCTGATTCATTCATTGTTAGCAAAGATCCTGAGAAAATGAAGGTATGCACCATCAAAACTCGAGATTTGGACACATTTTCCTGAAGAGCTTTATAAGATCCAGATTGGAATTATCAATTAGTGAAATATTACAGAGTTTCTGCTATGAATGTGCAGGCAGCTATTGGTACTATGGACTTCATCATTGACACAGTATCTGCAGTTCATGCCCTCCCTTCACTTCTCAGTCTGTTGAAGGTGAATGGGAAACTGATTATGGTGGGCTTGCCAGATAAACCCTTGGAACTTTCAATTTTTCCTTTAACAGCGGGTAAGCTGCATTTTGTTTCATAGCAACAGTGTAGAACCATAATCCTGACAGCTTCTTACACTGTAGAATGAATATAAAAATAAAAATAACATCATTAGAAATTTCGCTAAGGCACAAGGTATGTAAAGGTTCAATAGTTCGCTTACCCTTAACTTATAAAGAGACTATTTTCAAAATAATGTAGGTAGAGCATGAAGAATAAAAGATGTAGATATAGAAAATATTGCACTCAACCCAAAACTCTACAGCTCAGCTTTGTCCATTTTGTGTCAATGCAACTAAGCATTTTGATGTTTCATTTTAAAGCGGTATGAGATTGGATAGAACAGGATCATAATTCAACTAAAATAAAAATAAAAATAACATAAAATATTATTATGAATAAAAATAAAAGTGATAATACAAATATTCATGAACTAAATTTAAGTTATAAATGTTCACTTATAATTAAGAGGATTGGATTCTTACAAACTCTATTTTTATGTTTGAATTTATTTCTTGATACTTGAAAAAAGATGATTATTTATAAGTAAATCAAATTAATGAGACTATTATGTTTCATTATCTTTAATTTGTTTTAATTATGACACATTTGTATAATTACTTTTGTCACCATAAATTATTTATTTTCAGACATATTTTTGTGAATAATTTCTGACTGGAACAGTTCTCCAGTAATGCCCCTGTGAATGTGATTCTGTTCTCATTTTCATCAATCTGATTCTTACAGGAAGGAAGCTTGTTGGGGGAAGTAGCATAGGAGGAATGAAAGAAACTCAGGAGATGCTGGACTTCTGTGCAAAGCATAACATTACTGCAGATGTTGAGGTGATCAGAATGGATCAAATCAACACAGCCATGGACAGGCTCGCCAAGTCCGATGTCAAGTACCGGTTTGTGATCGATGTGGCCAACTCCCTGACAGAGTAGATCTGCCAACCTCCATTGTTGGATCTTCAATAGGTTCGAACTATTAAAGAGACATGAGTGTGCTAGCTTGGTTTTTAAGAGAGGCATTAGACAAAATAAGTTTCTTGTTCTCAATACCATTGCATGTTTGCATGAATCTGACATTTGTATTTTAATACTATTTTAGGACAATTATGAATAAGGATCAATTATTAAAATTATTTAGCAACAAGAATTTAAATTAATTGTTACTCAAGTTCTTTTAATATAAATATTTTTACATAAAAGATTATTGCATTATTTTAATTCGTTAACATAGGACAGTTGACGATAAACAATCTCAAACATTTACACGAGACAAAAACTAAAATCTGTAATAATTATAAATTCACAGGTGGAGTTACTACACGCAAATAATAATAATAATAATAATAATAATAATAATAATAATAATAATAATATGTTGTGATATATATATATATATTTAAGTTGAGATATAATATTTTTAATTATATATTAATTCACTTAAATCCAATCTAATTTTTGCTCTCTTTAAGACAAAATTTCAAAGTGCTTGGAGATTAGGTCCTGTAGATATCAAACCTCTGGAAAACTCATGAATTGCATTAAAATTCTTATTAAAGGAAATTTCCTAACATCTTTTACAGTCATACGAAAGCTATCTTGAGTTGAATATTGTTTGAATCGTTCAATTTCGGAGTTCCAATTAGTTTGGAATCTTCCTAGAAGTCCCTTATGCTTCTGACAATTAGATAATTGACAACGGAAGACTCCTGCGTAGCATATTGTTTGAATTGTTCAATTCTGCAGAGCTCCAACTAGTTTGGAATCTTCCTAGTAGTCCCTTTTGCTTCTGACAATTAGATAATTGGCAACGTAAGACTCTTGTGGCAAAAGTTAAGCTTCTTCTTGTCATGCACTAAATTTAAAAGGCTGTAACCTAGTTGATTATTCATTTCCTCGTGATTATAAAGATTAATAAAGTTTACCTGGAAACTCTAATTAGTTCGGCAGTTCTATATATATAGCTGACATGAGTTTCTATATCAACTGAGTCCTGTATTTGAAACAGAAAAGAAAATGAATAATCATCACCTGGTTTCCATAGCTTTTCTTCTGATAATCGTCAACTTTGTGGAACCAAGTTCAGACTCTCTCGAAAGAGCAACTTTGGATCCTATTCATGGCTTCAAAGAGCTACCCTTTAATGGATCATATTACGTTTTCCACAAGCCATATAACTTGCCTCTAAACGAACGCTACAGTTTCAAGAATGGAGTCCACAGACTGTGGGTGTATACCACAGACAAGCCTCTGTCTAAAGGCAGCCCTACTAGACCTCGAACAGAGATCATGGTCAATGTAAGCAAACAGTTCCTTCTTTCTCTTTGTTTCATATGTCTTACAATTTTCACTTGGTTAAATCCAAGATTTTAAATGATGTGGTTTGTGATTACGAGTTATTGTTATAATTTCCAATGATTAATTTTTTTTAAGTGATTGGTTTTAGTTTGTTTTTATTTTTTTAGTTTGATTTATTTTAATAATTTCCTTTAATTATATTTCAAAATATTTAATTTTATTCAATCTTTAATCGGTTTTATAACGGTCTAATATTGGTTGAACCTTTTGAATCTTAAACCTCTTGTCTTATCGATTTAACTTCTTGTCTAATTTTTAAGATATTAATAATTTCAAATAAATATACGATAAATCATTTTGAATTTTAATGTTTAGACAATAATAGAGATTATATTCTAACATTTTAACAGTATTTGATGGTAATTATAATATTTAGAGTTCTATCAAATTGTAATGAATGATTTTATCCTTAATTCTCTCAAACATTAAAATCCAATATAAGCAAAATCTTTTGGTACTGTTATAACAATTCAAAACCTTAATTACGTATGTGATTAACAATTCAAAACCTTTACTGAATCAGATGTAAGATTGCTTACCTAAAACGAATTATGCTTGACTATAAATTGTTGTTCCAATCTTCCATGAATAGGGATACAAGTATTCTAGCGGTGTCATGCAATTTGAGGGACGTGGATTCGTGCCAAAAGGAACAACTGGTGTGTGTATAATGCAAGTGTTTGGATCTGATCCTCCTCATGCCACAACCTCAATGCTCAGAGTCTACAATGGTTCACTAACATACTATAGGACTCCGATTGTTCCAAATTTATATGGAAGATGGTTTCGATTAAATGTAATCCACGATGTGGAGACCTCAAAAGTTGAGGTGTACGTTGATGGAGTTCGTAAGTACGAGGCATCTGGACATGGAGGACCTCGGCATTACTTCAAGTTTGGGGTTTACGCACAGGATTTTTCGTCTGATCGGATGGAGTCTCGTTGGAGAGGAATCAAAATCCTTAAGAAACTGTGACTTCTTGTTGGAGTCGATGTCTAGCTAGTAAATTAATTATATGTTTATCTCAATAATAACTAGAATGTCAATCACTACAAGCTCAAATTTTGATAAATTTTGAATGTTGAGGATTGACGGAAATAAATCAAAAATGGCATAGTTTAAATTAAATATGATCAAGTTCGAATAATCTAAAGTTTGATTGGGTCAGGATCAAAATAATTTGAATTGTTTGAGTCAATCATATTAAGTTGACCTTTTGCAAATTTAAATTTTGACTCAAATTTTAATTAATTTAAATTTAATTTGTTAAACTTTAATTAAATCGGGCATTACTAACATCGTAATTTTAACATTGAGAAAATGACATTTTTTTGATTAAAAAAGTGGATAATATTTTAATTTTTAATTTTTTTTATTTTTATTTTTATTTCTCAGTTGGTATCTTTTTCACCATCTTTTATATTTTTTGACATATTAACTTTTAGATTATTGTATATCAATAAAATAGCTTCCCGGATCTTTGAACTATATATATTATGGATGTGTAATCTACTAAAACTATTATGGATAATTTATCTTTTCAAATAAATTAATAATAACATATATTCATGAGAAAGTTTTCCTCCCTATGATTAACATAGGTCAAACTCCCTTATACTAATCCAATTTATTTAATTTATAAATTGTTTATATTTTGTGTTTACACTTTCTTTTTTTATCATAAGGATAAGTAAACAAAACATTAAGATACTAAACGGGGAAAAGAGACACTGGAAACATTCTCTAAGAGAATAGAAAGACAACCCACAAGCAGGTTTTGAAACAATTGAAGGTTAGGTTCAAGAGAACCGGCAAAGTTAACTAGCCAATCTGCAACTCTATTGCCTTCTCGGTAAACATGTCTAACTTTCACAAGCCACTCTTTGATCAGTAAATTCTGAATACCTAAGAGTAGAGAATTTACGAGACTTGATGTAGACCGGGAAATGAGAGGATATTAATTACTATCAGCGAATCCAATTCTAACTCGGCTTGTCGATACCTAAGATTCTATGCAAAATGAAGACTTGAAAAAACTCCTCAGAATTCTGCACAAACTGCTGTACAAAAATTTATGTTATGAGCAAAAACCACCTAGCCATGCTCCTGTACTATCTTGAAGTACTCCTCCTGCTGAAGCCCTCGAAGAAGAAGCTTTATATGCACCATGTATTAAGGCGGATCCAGTCATACGGAAGAGTTCTCCATCCAACAAGAGTCTCCTTGGGTGTCCTTGGGTGCAAAAGAGCTCTTCCCACCAGTTTTTTAGCATGGGCGATCGAGCAGACATAATCAAAAACTATCATACGGGGATTTGCAGGCCAGGAGTCGAAAATACTTTTGTGTTTACACTTTAACTACAAAAGAAACAGGACAAAAGGTGACGTGATGGCGTAGCATTGCCGGAGGTTCTTTTTTAAGGAATAACATCAAGATCAGTCGTAAATTTGTTCTCTTTTGATTGCTACTATAAGAAAGATGTCAACATCTTGGTTTTGATTAAATGACTAGTCGGCAGATTCTCAATTTCATATTATTAAGGCTAATGGCTCTTTGATAATAATGAAAATATCACCATCTTCATTCTATATATACTTCATTATTCCTATATTTTTACAACACTTTGGATTATTCCATGATACTCTAATCCTATCACATCACAAGCTGAAAAATCCATCTTCTGCAATA
Organism: Erythroxylum gracilipes; assembly: GCA_026413385.1. Classification (NCBI taxonomy): domain Eukaryota; kingdom Viridiplantae; phylum Streptophyta; class Magnoliopsida; order Malpighiales; family Erythroxylaceae; genus Erythroxylum; species Erythroxylum gracilipes. The sequence goes on from JANZLC010000200.1 coordinate 29,417,718, forward strand.
ACTTGTTCTCTTCTTGTCCTCTCAAAACAATGGTTAGTTTTTGTGAAACTTCGACTTTCTTCTTCTTCTTAACCATCCTTCACTTTCGATGTTTGGCTCAAGGATCTGATGATCTTACAAAAGGGTTCATTTCCCTCCCGCTGAATCGATCACACTACAACATCCAGAGGCCTTACGATGTTCCTGAAGATCAACGATACAGCTTCATCAATGGAGTCCACAAATGCTGGGTTTACTCTACAGACAAACCTCACACTCCTACAAGTCAAACCAAACCACGTACAGAGATAGCCATACATGTAAGGCTATATTTGATCTGTGTGAAGTTACTTCGATTTATAACGTCAAATCTTTCTTCTCTTCTTCTTCTTCTTCAGGGTTACGGATATTCTTCCGGAATTTGGCAATTTGAAGGTTACGGATACGTGCCAAAGGGGACATCAGGAGTGTGCATTATGCAAGTATTTGGAGCAACACCTCCTCATGCAACGACGCTTATGCTGAGGGTTTACAATGGCTCGCTCATGTACTATAGGTCTCAGGTTTTAGTGCCTGAAGTCTATGACAAGTGGTTCAAGCTGAATGTTATACATGATGTGGGTGCTTCGAAAGTGAGAGTTTACATCGATGGTTGTCTGAAACTAGAGGCAAATGGACGTGGAGGCACATCTCATGCGTTTAAGTGTGGTGTTTATGCTCAAAACAATGATTCCTACTACATGGAGTCTCGTTGGAAGGATCTAAAGGTTTTGAAGAATCAAGACCGTTAAATGATCTCATGTGAAACTGTAGAAAAAATCGTTTGAACGATAATTAAGAAGTTAACCCTTTAATCAATATGTCACAATATAATGTCTTAAAGTCATTAAAGTTATATGAGTTCCTTTCTAAATACCAAGATTAAGAGATGGCAAGGAACCGAAATGTAAGGAAAACAAGAATCAGAGTCATTTCTATGGTTATTTATAAATCTTTAAAGCATCGAACAAAGTTAATTACTAATTTGGAATTACTGAATGAGCCAATTGGATGAGCTTTTGTCGGTTCTATCCTCCTGAGGTTTCTAACCATAATTTTCATTAGTCTACATAGACTGGTTTTATCGATATTTTAATAATCGAATCGAAATTTACACTGATAAGATAAGAGATTTAAGATTTGAAATAGTCAGCTGGTATTAGACCATCATAAAATTGACTAAAAATTGAATAAAATTAAAAATTTTGAAATATAATTAAAAGAGATTATCCTTATCCATCGAAAAATTTGAAATTTAATTAAAAAAGAGATTTTAATTGATTTATTTTAGTTTATAAGAAGTTATTAATTTATAAAATTAAGTGATTAATTAATAAACTGATCAATTTTTAACAACAAGAATTGTGAGAATAAATCGAACCAAAAAGTTAAAAACTGAATTGAAAAGTTGGACAGTTTAAAGTTTTTACGGTTAAACCGGTTGAACCAATTAAAGTTTTTAATTGTTAGTTTTTATTCTCGTTAGTTTGATCCCATCTTTACTTTTTAATTTGTGTATGCTTCAAAAACAACAAAGAACATATGAATTGCCATAAGTATATGTTAAAATTTGATTAATTGTTAATCTTGGTTTAATTAAATAGTATAAGTGATGAAGGCAGTGATTGAAGAACTTAATTGCAATAATTCCAAAATACAAAACATTAAAGCGAATCATCTTAATCTTTGAACATTAAGTTTTGGATTCAAAGTTGAATGGACACTTTAAAATTTCCAAAGTGCATAATCTTCTCAATTTTTTAGGGTTTAAACTTCTTAATGACTATTTAGATACATTCCTTTATTTAATTTTATGTGGTTGGCTTATTAAACATTATGTTGTTGGCTTATTAAACAATTCATTATTAGAGTCTAGGAAGATTAAATGATGAATAAGTTATTCACTTACTTCTCAAATAATTTAATGAAACAAACTCACTTAACCATTGGATCAAACTCTTACATTGAACATGCTTGGATTAATCATAACCACAAGACATCATATGGGGATAACCAAATATGATTAATATCACAATATGTAGATCCACACTTCAATAAAAAAACTAAAACGCCGGCTTGATAATTGAAACTCTTTCTATGTTATGATATGATTCATTTGAAATGATTCCTCATTCTTAAATTAGTGGCCATTTACATTCATTAGCAAAAAGAATTGGTAGTCAAATTTTGCTTAAACCCTTATCAAGTATTCCATCTTTCAAATTTTTAGAACATTTATGTTTCAAGGTTTAAGGATGGTAAATTGGGACCAATCTAATTCAAAATTAATAAGTCAAATTTAAATTAATTAGATTTATAATTAAGATTCAACTTGAAAAGTTAATCCAATTCAACTCAAACGGTCCAAATTAAGTTAAAAAATAACATTGTTTTATTATAACTACTCGAATTCAAGCTATAACTCATTTTTATCCCTATTTTTTTAACAACATTGTTTTATTATAACTACTCGAATTCAAGCTATAACTCATTTTTATCCCTATTTTCATTCACTTGTTGGTTAAGTAAATCCAACTAATCGCTTTGATATAATGGGTGAGATTAAATCGGGATTAGATCTCTTATTCTGGTTATAGTATTCTTATCATGTTTCATTAAATCTTATTGACACATTTGAGTTAAGATGAACTAAGCATATATAATCTAATCCACATCAAATCTTTTGTTCAATCTCATCCATATATTTATGTGTTAGAGGATTTTAAGGGTATGTTTCTCTAGACTAACCATGTAATATGTTTCTATGTTCTTTCCTTTAATTTAAAAAAATTATTTTCGAATCTCGAGTCAACTCCCAATTAACTCTGTCTGACCTGTAAAATGCCAAATTAATTGCTGTTTATATATACAACTACGTACGGATACCCTAAACTTACTCGACTGACCTAGGGATGAGACACATAGCTTGTTGTTACCAAATATACAACAAAATGTATAGCAAGAATGATTTACAAATCCTTCCTCTCGACCATCTCACGTAGATAATACCTAGAACTGTCACTTGTCTTGTTCGTTGCCAAGTTCTTGTCAAACCTTTTACGTACACAATCTTTCTTCTATGTGCAGACCCAACTTTTGTTTTCTTTTATCACCTTCTATATATAAGCTATAAGCTCCATGCTCTATATATGCAACGAAAAGTTTCACCCTTTTCGCATTCAAAATCACTAAAAATGGCCACCATTGTTGCTTTTTGTGCTCTCTACTTCATGCTGATTCAGTTGGTTTCTCACCAGTTCATTTCCTCTGTAGCTGTTGATCCCACTAAAGGGTTCACTGCTCTTCCCCTAACAAAATCCAATTTCGTCGTACAAAGACCTTACGATGTTCCTGAGAATCAGCGATACAGCTTCAAGAATGGTGTTCATAAGCTTTGGGTGTATTCTACTGACAAGCCTCACTCTCCTAATAGCAAGACAAATCCCAGAACTGAACTTCGCATCAGCGTAAGCTACCCTCAACCCTTCACTTAGCAAATAGCTAATCATCTTTAACTTATTAGAATTAATTGTAAATCAATTTAATAATTTATTTTTTTCAATTCTTCGATTTTAATGTTGTTTTAAGATCATTTGATTGGAGTCCCACTCCCACGTGTGTTATATTTATTTTTATCGATGATTTAAAAATTTATCCAGTTTGACCAGTTCAACCTTAAAAATTATAAATCGTCTAACTTTTCAGTTTTATTTATTTTAATAATTTTTATTGTTAAAAATAATGAGTTTATTAATAGCATAATTTTAAATTCTTTAATTTTATTTAATCTTTAACCAGTTTTATAACATCTAATATCAATTAAATCTTTTAAACCTTAAACCTTTTGTATCTCTAACTTCTTATCTGTTTTTAAAAACGTTGCTTCTTATAAATGTGGCTTTTTATGATAAGTTTATTCATAAATTAAAAAAAACCTTAAAATTTTAAAAAGTTTGTGAAATTGGACCAAAATTTTGGGCTTTTATTAACTTAATTTTTTATATTCCAAAATGAATTGAAACACTTTTGTAAAGAATTATAGAGTATTTTATAACTTTATGCAAAAGTTATATGCCATTTTTATAAATAGTCCTTTTTTTTCTTTTGAATCCATTCTTAATTTGTAAAATTAATTACAAATAATATGTTATTTAAAAATTTAAAATCAAATTAAAAAATATTTTTACAAGTATGATTTCAAGAAAGAAATAAAGAGGGTATATTTAAATTTGAAGTTTTAATTCAAATTCAACATAATTCAATATGTAAAAGAAAAATTGCGTATAATTGATATCTCTTCTTCGACCTTTACTAAACTAAAAACCTTATACATTAGGATTTGTTATTGTTGTCATAATAGTCTAATTTAATTTCACTTAAAATCAATGAAAAACTTGAATTGCTCGAATTTTAAATCAAATTCAAACCTAAATTTAAAAATTTTTAATTAAAAAACCCAAAAGTAAAAATAATAAGATTGAACTCAAACTTGTTTAAAAAGTTCTATACCAAAGTCAATCAACCCATTACAATGCTAGGTGTGTCAAAGTGAGATTGTTCTGGTATCCTCTTTCACCGTAATGATTCAACAGGGATATGACTACTCTTCCGGTGTCTGGCAATTCGAAGCGTATGGTTTCATACCATCAGGCACATCAGGGGTTTGTGTCATGCAAGTGTTCGGAGCACAAGCTCATGCGACAACCCTAATGCTCAGAGTCTACAATGGTGCAGTGTCCTACTACAGAGCTCCTGTCCTCATCCCACATGTCCACGACAAATGGTTTAGACTCAACGTAGTTCACGACGTCGAAGCCAGTAAGGTGAAGGTGTTCGTCGACGGGAAGCTGGTTCATCAAGCACCAGGTCGTGGGGGCAAATCTCATTTCTTCAAGTGTGGAGTCTATGCTCAGGATGATGCTTCTCACTATATGGAGTCTCGTTGGAGGAACATTAGGGTTCTTAAGAAAAGTTGAAATCTTAATATTATTATTGAGAGGTGTGAAGGGATTTTTTGTTAGATTGCTTCTATTGTGATCAAAACAAAATAATCCCATTTTAATATTTTATTATTATTAGCATATACTTCTATATATTAAGCTATAATGCAAGAATAAATATTTTCTTTTTTTCATAATTGATTTATTGTACCTAATTTAGATTTTAAATCATATATATGATTTAAAAAAAGGGTCCGATTGATAATGTAAGAAAAAAAATCTATTTATAATATAAATCAGTTACGATTTAATTGAATTGAGATTTAAAACTCGAGTTTAAGTGTTTAGTTGTCAGACAATATTAAGCTTGATATTGTCTGAGTTAGGTTAAAATAATCAAAGATTAATGAAATAAATCAATATAATTAAACTCGAGTATTCAAACTATATTAAACTTAAGTCTTAAGAAATTAAAGTCTAAGCCGATTCATTATTAAGTAAAAAAATTGTTTATTAGTTATAAGATTATATTCTTGATTCATTTTTATTATAAAAACTATAATATATGGTTTTTGAATTAATTATCATTTAATTAAAAATATCTTTAAAATTAATTTTAAATCTTTTTATTTAATTAAAAATTTCAATATTTTTAAATATTAAATGTCTAACTCAATTTAATATTTTTTTACATTTTTATAAAAAGACTGTTTTTGTAATTTGAAGATGTAATTTTGAAGAGGAATCATTTACCGGATAATTCAACTTAATTAAAAATGAATTGGTAACCAAAATTTCAAAAATAAAATATATAAAATTTTGGGCCTAGCGGACGGGTCTAGTCTCGGCCTGTTTGCGGTGACATTCTCTAAGTTGCATACACTTTCCACCGCTCTGTACACCGAACCCATCTCCGATCGATATGAGTGCGGCGGAGCTGCCAAGAAAGGAGGCCAACGTGTTGAAAGGCCACGAGGGTGCGGTGTTAGCAGCTAGATTCAACGCCGATGGCAATTATTGCCTCAGTTGCGGAAAAGACCGAACAATTCGTCTATGGAATCCCCACCGTGGAATTCACATCAAGACCTACAAGTCTCACGGCCGCGAAGTTCGCGATGTTCATGTTACCTCGTAGAACCTCTCGCTCACTCTCACTTTCTATGTCTGTAGTGTAAAACTTTTGTGTTGGTGTTTATTACTAGTGGGGCTTTGTGTAGGGATAATTCCAAGTTAATTTCATGCGGAGGTGACCGACAAGTGTTTTACTGGGATGTTGCGACCGGTCGTGTTATTCGCAAGTTTCGGGGACACGACAGCGAGGTTAGTCTCATGACGTTGTTTTGCGAAAAGTTTCGTTTCGTGTATATAAACAGCTTTTTTCTTCGTCTGCTGGATAGGTGAATGCTGTGAAGTTTAATGAGTATAGTTCTGTAGTAGTATCTGCTGGATATGATCAATCCTTGCGTGCTTGGGATTGTAGATCACACAGTACTGAACCTATTCAGGTTACTAAGAATGTTACACCTTTGTTTCTCTCTTTCTTTCCCATGATTTGTGTAGATACTTTATGGGTTATGTTCTAAGAAAGCTCTGGTTTTGTTGCAGATCATTGACACTTTCTCGGACAGTGTAATGTCTGTGTGTTTAACCAAAACTGAAATTATTGGGGGAAGCGTGGATGGTACTGTGAGAACATTTGATATACGAATTGGTAGGTGGGTATTACCATGATGAACTATTCATTAAACCTGCTTTTCCATTGTCAGTTATTCCAAAATGCTCTCACCTTTTTTTGGTTTTAAGCAATAAAGTTCTCATCTTTTTGGGTTTTTAGAGAAATATCAGATGACTTGGGACAACCTGTGAACTGTATTTCAATGTCGAATGATGGTAACTGCATCCTAGCAAGTTGCTTGGATTCTACTTTGCGTCTTCTGGATAGGTAATATCGAATGTTTAATGATGCTTTGAGTAATCACATTCATGCACTCCCAACTTACCAGTTTCTTATGACAGAACCGCTGGTGAGTTACTGCAAGAATATAAAGGGCATACTTGCAAGGTTAGTGCTCTCCTTTTTGTGTAATTCTGGCATTGATACTTCTAAGTTTTTAATATCATTATTGATTGGATCTGGATTATCTATTAACCTCAGTTTTCATTCTATCTCGATTTACATTATCCTAGGTAGTTAAGCCAGTACTGATGAGTTTTTTCTAGTCTTTTTATGACCTACTTTTCTTATATGGAAGTGCTGATTGTATCTGGTTTTTGATATTGTTCCAGTCATACAAATTAGATTGCTTCCTTACAAATGATGATGCCTATGTGACCGGAGGATCAGAGGATGGCTATATTTACTTCTGGGACCTTGTTGATGCATCTGTAGTTTCAAGCTTTCGTGCTCATGGCTCAGTGGTAAAGTAGTTTCTGCACTTATTCCATACATGAGCTTTTATCTCCAGTCTTTCACCCTCTCTGCAAAAAATATTGTCGATTTTGATGCTTGATGTGTTTAAACTTCATTTCTGAAAGTTTCTCTGCCACTGTTATTTGATGGTTTGAATTTTCTAGACTGCCTGCAATTTGTCCATGCGCATCCTTGTTTGTAAAGGCCTTTCTTTAATCAGCTGGACGGGATTAGACAATTGCCTGAATGATTCCAGATCATCTTATTTCTGGTTGTTGGCTGCTGAATTCAATGAGAATGAGTTCTAACCTCAAGCTTTTAAATTTTTCGATGACTTTGTTAAAACTAGATCGTGTATGTCGTCAACACTGGTCACTTTGATCATCATTTGAAAGCTTTTCCAACACTTTTATCTGATAAAGCACTTTGATCATCATTTGAAAGCTTTTCCAACACTTTTATCTGATAAAGCGGTTTAGAAATTACCTATCGCGTTACTCTTCAATTTGTATATCTGGTGTTTCTCCATTGACACATCGGCTAGCACATATTTCATGTGTGTTCTTTATTTTATCATGCATTGTTCAAATTAACAAGGTCGCAAGCTGTTCTATGAGTGTTTCATAAGCCTTTACTTTCTCCCTCTGAGTCTATTATAAATGTTGCTCACTGTAACTATGATTAACCATTTTGCAGAAGAGTAATACCAAAGTTTATGATCCGTATATCGATCACAAGAACGTATATTTTAGTATCATTGATTAGCTTTCGGATTTTATGTTCGATAGTATAAAGGTGTTCTGTTCACGTTTGGCAGGTTACAAGTGTGAGTTACCATCCAAAAGAGAGCTGCATGATAACAGCCTCGGTCGATGGCACCATTCGGGTTTGGAAGAAGTGAGCTTATTAGGCATTCACTTGCAGAACAGACAGGTCCTTGTTTAGTTTTGACATGAGGCGATCTCACGGAGCAGAAACAGAAAATTACTTCACCATTAACTCCTGATACAAGGAAACTGTTGTTCTTCAAAACTCAAAATCCTGCTACATCTGTTGAACAGTTGATATGAAATTGCACAGGGTTACAAGACCATTGAAAGTGGAACAAAGATTTTTAGTCAATGTTCTGCTACGATTCCTTGTAAGATACAACTTTTTTTCTCACTCAACTGCAAAAGTACTGTGATCAAGTTATGCACATCAACAAATTCATCTATCAAACCAATCCAAAGTATATGTTTATGTCTACAAAATAATGAAATGATTCGATTGGTGTAATCATAAAAACCCAACTCCATGAACGTGACACATCGATTCAATTTGCAGTTTGGGTGGGATCAGTACTGACCTACTCGTTTGATAATATTTTTGCTGGTTTACATTCTCGAGGCAAGTCATTGCAGTCCATGGCAGTATATAGAATTGGTGGACCGATCCAAAATCCTATTAGAAATCTCGAAATTTCTTTATTTATTAATATTATTACACAGACAGAGAGTTTATTCTATATTAATTTTTAAAAATACCTATTTTAAGTATTTTCCTATTACTAAAAAGGGAGAGCTAAATAAAAAATTCCTTTCACATAATGTAAAGATGGATGACATGCATGTGACATTAATTATCAACTTGAATGGAAGTCAAGTCAATGTTAATTTCCTATGTATTTTATTGAATTCTATATATTTTTAAAAAACACACATACCATGATTGGATTTCTTTTTGTAAATTTTTTGATTTTTTAATTATTCATCCAACTATTGACTTTAATATTTTTTATAGTATCTTCATATATCTTGGTCTAACAACCTCTCTATTCGGTAAAAATAAAGTTGTATAATAACAAACTTTTCTAAATCTTATGTCTTAGTGAGAATTCAATTAGGTGTTGATAATAATGATAATAACCAGTAGAAGATAGGGACAGGTAGAATCTAAAAATACATTCGTTCAATTTAAGAATTATCATGTATATTTAATGACCTATTTAATAGTTATTATTATATTTTTTAAAAATGTATTTTAACTTAATAATTTTTAATTAAAACATTAGATATAAATTCTGACAAGGGAGTGTTAATTATATCCTACTAGAAGTATTAAGAGATCCAATTATTGATATTTGACCTTGGCAAATAGGGTTAGGGTAAGTTGTGAAGTTGCTTTCAAGTAATTAAAATTGTCAATTTCATTTTGTCAACATGTCCATTTCCTAGTCATTTTAACAAGAAAAGTATTCAATGACATGCATTGAAAATAAGTGCCTCAAGTTGCTGTATTTGAACTGGTTTTAACCTTGATTTTGGTCATGATTTGGTAAGAAGTATGGAAAATAATGATCGGGTTAGTCTAAGCTCGAATCATTTGGTTATATTTGAATATTAGAATTTGAATCGGTCAAATTTGAATTAATTTATTAATTTTAAATTAAATTGACGCTAATTCTAAAAAATCTATTATGTAATTGAATGAGCATAAAAAATTTGTTCTTGTTAATTTCCAATTAGATTCACTAATTTCCGATCTGAGATAATATTTTTGATTTAGTTCGATTCAAAATTGAAAGATTAAATTTAAATTTAGGTATTGCCTCTCTCTTTCTCTCTACGAGTGCAAGTGTTGGTCTTGCCGTTCATGTGCAAGGTGAGGTTTAGGTATTATTTCTACGTTAGTCTCTTTTAGATTTTCGTTTTAGCTTAATAGATTCAGGGTTGCAAAGGCTCTCTATTCGGGAGAAAGAAGACAACGAGTTCGTTATTTCTCCAGAGGATGTTCAGACATAAGACTTTGCTGCGGTTTTTAGGAACGCACGAGATAGGTTTGTGACTCCTATTTCAGGTTTTTTCCCTGCCCTGTTTAACCCAGTTCTTGCCGAAATTATGTCTATAAGGGAAGCTCTTTTTTGGCTAAAAGACCAACAGCTTGCCAAGGTCATTGTGGAGTCGGATTGTTTGGCAGCTGTTCAATCAATATTAGCTCATTCGCCAAATCGGTCTGAGATTGAAATTTTGACCCTTGATTGTTTATCATTCAAGTGACATTTCCTTCACTTGTTCATTCAATGGACGTGTAGGATTGCCAATAAGGCGGCTCATGCTTTAGTCAGGGTAGCCTTATTATATGCAAACCCACATCACTGGACTGATCGTCCTTTTTATTTACTCTCCATTTTAAACTCAGATTGTTCGACTTTTGTTATTGTTGAGGGGGAAAGGCTATTAGGTTCCGGGTGTACAGGATAAGCCTGTTGGCTTAGGTTAGTTTTCTTTACCTTCCCTGCCTTTGTTTATTTTTTGCGCTAATGTTGATTTTATTAAAAAAAGAAAGAAAGATTAAATTTAAATAGATCGTAATTTAAGTTAAGTTCTAATTTAAGAGAGTGTGTGTCGAATTTATTTTGAATTAATTAAAATAAAGTGATATTATTTTATTAAATATAACTAAAATAACATCACTTTTAACTCTTTCGAATTAATCAAAATTTAAATTATCTAAATCGAATCTGAATTTTTCGACTCGAGCATGACAACCCAGATTTTCCTTTTAAGAAGGCGGGAAGAAAGTGCAAACATGAGCAAAATGCCTTCCTTTTTAACACGGTTTTGATCACAGGCTTTGTTTAGTTGTCTGCAACAAAAGGACAACACATGTCCTGTAGCTGACCTCTTTCGATCTTGGAAATTCTGCACACGAGAGCCCACGGTTATGGTGTCGGTGGTATTAACCTTTTGTCAGTGTAAGATTCGAGAAGGTAAAACCATTATGGACTTTATGTTATAATGCTGGACCACAAGCTCTTTCAGTAAAAGACTGTTATTTCTAGAATTTACTACATTCTTTTTGTTAGATTTAGAAAGCTTATTTTCACGAGAGATTTATATTATAGATTTAGCGAGGGAATACATTTGTAAGGTTTTACACTAGATTCCAACTTAAAATCTTAAGATATTAGGTTTATGCTGGGACGGATGCACGTTACGAGCACTTGTCCCACTGTCTTAAAAAAATTTCATATAAAATATTATTATTATAAGTTTTAATCTCATAAAAAAATAAAATTTTTGCCCCATTAATTTAATTCAGTAATAAAAGACTATTTTAAATATTTTGCTCCCACTAAAAAAAATCAATAATATAAAAATATTTTAAATATTTTGCCAGTACTTAAAAAATATCTGAATTCGTCCTTGGGTTTATGAATCCTTTTTACTTATATACTCATCACTAGTTCCATCACTTTTAACGTGAAATTTTTATTCACACTTGAAACCTCAACAATCTTTTTTTCAAATGTGAACTTTCACATTGGTCTTAAACTCTCCTTTAAGTGAAAGTTTTTTTCTTCGTAGCTGAAGTATATGACGTTACTAAGACTCCTTCTCCTTCACTGGTTTAAGCTCACGTGAGAAAGCAACCACAGAATTCAACTATCGTCTTCATATTCGTCATTTGCTGAACTATTGGCTCTGGTGTTGCTTGTTAGATCTAAGAAGCTCACTTTTATGAAAGATCTACATTATGGTCCTAGTGAGAGGACACACTCGCGCGACTTGACGTCATACTCTAATTCAAAGCCTTTTATAAGTCATTGCTATTTATATACTCTTCACTAGTTTCATCTATTTTTCATGTAAGATCTAGTACTTGAAATCCCAATACTTTTTTTGTGACCAAAAAACCGCCAGAGTTATAAAAAGAACATTTTGTAAAATGTAAAAAAAAGGTTGCATATAATTGATATCACATTTCCAATTTTTACGAAGCAGAAAATCTTGTATATTGAGGTTGTTGTTATTATTGATATTTTTAACATCAATATTTACATATAATTTTAATACTTTGAAATGTTTAGTTTAAATTTTAAAATATTTTAAATAGATTATAAATAAGTAAAAAATTTATAAAGAGATTAAACATTCATTAATTAAATCTTACGTTAATATTAATATAATATTATTTATTACTTTTTGATAAAAAAACAAATTCTATTATTACGTACACTTCACTGCACTAATTATATAAATTTCTTCGAAGTGATTAGTGAACGTTAAGGTTTCGACATCTTCGTTCATTGTAGGTTATTAGATTATTTGCTATGGTAAATTGATCAAAAAAGTGAA
>JANZLC010000200.1:29430305-29446970 GCA_026413385.1 Erythroxylum gracilipes
GATAGCCCACGGTTATGGTGTCGGTGGTATTAACCTTTTGTCAGTGTAAGATTCGAGAAGGTAAAAACATTATGGACTTTTATGTTATAATGCTGGACCACAAGCTCTTCCAGTAAAAGACTGTTATTTTTATGAGATATGATATCTAACCTAGCGAGGTAACATATCGTAGGGCTTGACAGTAAATTCTAACTCAAATCTTTAAGGCATGAGGTGTATAAATTTGTTCTACTTATAGTTTCATCTTTTTTAATATGAAATTCTTACTCATACTTAAAATTTCAATAATTTCCTCCTCAGATATAAACTTTCACATTAGACTTGAACTACTCCTTAAGTAAAAGTTTTTTTTTTTATTTTGCAACTTAAATATATGATGTCATTAAGAACTCTTCTATTTCACTGGACTAGGCCTACATGAGGAGGCAATTATAGAATCTAACTTAATGTTTTTATACTTATCCTTAATTGAATTATCGGCTCTGATGCTATTTGTTAAATTTAAGAAGCCTATTTTCATGAGAACTCCATATCATAGGCTTAGTGAGAGAATATATTTGTGAGACTTGACATTATACTCCAATCTAAAACTTTTTATAGGTCATTTTTATTTATATACTGCTAGCTAGTTCCATCTATTTTTTAATGTAGGAACTTTAATAACAGTTAAAATCTCAACACTTTTTTGTGAAAAAAATCACAAATTCAAATCACAAAAATAACATTTTTATAAAATAGAAAAAATATTGCGTACAATTGACACCACTTTCTCAATTACCGTAAAGTGGAGAATTTTGTACACTTCAATTGTTATTGTTGATATTTTTAACATCAATATTTACATATAATTTTAATATTTTGAAACGTTTAGTTTAAAATTTAAAATATTTAAAATAGATTATAAATAAGTAAAAAAATTAAACCAGATTAAACATTCATTAATTAAATCTTACATTAATATTAATATAATATTATTTATTACTTTTTAATAAAAAACAAATTCTATTATTACGTACACTTCACTACACTATTTATATAAATTTCTTCGAAGTTATTAGTAAACGTTAAGGTTTCGACATCTTCGTTCATTGTAGGTTATTAGATTATTTGCTATGGTAAATTGATCAAAAAAGTGAAATATGTAAACCTCATATCAAAGTTTTATAATTTCAATATTTATTATACTAATAAATTTTAATTATTTTTTGTCAAATTATCTTAATAATGGTAATAAATCAAGTTCGAGCTCGACTCTTCTAAAATTAACGTTTAAATTTGAATTTTTTATAATTTAAATTTAATTTAAAATATTAACTTTGAAATAAAAGGTACACTTAATTAATTATAAGTAAAGTTGCATATTATTAATCATTTCTAAATTTCTTGTTCAATTAATCATTTCTAAATTTCATGTGAACAAGATTTTTACTGAATTGATATTGTTGATATTAATATTACAATAGTACCAATAATCAAATTTGGATGACAACAAGAAATAACCTAAATAGTGTAAACTTTTCACATAAAGCTCTGTCTTATAAGAGATTTTGAGTTCGAATCACGCAAAATGAGGGGAAATAGAAAATTTCCTTGTTAATATTACTTTAGCTCCTTGGGCAAAGCTTCTTGATTGGATCAATTATACAGACGTCTCGCTTCCAATAACAATGTAGGAGTAGAACCTGCTAGAAAACTCAAGGGTTGTTAAGAACCTAATGCTGAACAGAGCTATCAATCAACAAAAGACCAATTAAGCATGTGATAACTTTTTGTATGCAGAGATGTACAAATTACGTAAGAACCTGAGGAATTTTAGAGTATCAAATTTATCTTCTCTAAAATTGTTAAGGTGAGAGTCTTATAAACTTAAGATTAGTCCGACTAAACTAAAATATCTAATGTAATTAAAAAAAATCAAATTTGGATGACTTATTTAAGAAATCGATCAACTCAATCAAACTCATTTTCATCACTACTTTGGACATCCTCTTGAAAGGTTTGGGCTGAAGTACACGTCACTAAGAAGTAACACCAAAGTCATTGATCAAGAGTAGCCCAAACTGGCATCAATGACCAGAGAAAAAAAGCATCGCCATCAACACAAACGCGAGTATGCAGATCTATCAACTCTCCATAAAAGCAAGTAGCGTACTCGCGTTCCAACCAATCACTGAAATATCCACCCAAAATATGATTTTTTTTTTCTCTTCGACCGACACTCTCTCTCTGTCTCTTCTGGAGGGAGAGATTCTGTGGTTCACAGTTCACTGTCCACCAAGAACTCACAATCGCCAGCTGTCTAAAAAGTCCACAACAAAACCAAGTGGGACCCAAGCAATAATAAAAAGATAAAAACACCTTAATCCTCTTATGTGGACCTCACACGGGATTAGGAATAACCAAAACTTCTTTTTTAATGATTTTTATTTTTTATTATTAATATTTATTAAATTATTTTAATACATTATATATGCGTTATTTTTTCTAGCTTCTTTATTATGTAAGCTAAAGTTATGTACTATCAAACAGCTTCAAACTCTATTTTATTTTAGAATTTTAAGTGTGACAATGATGTATGAATAATTTAATTAATATAAAATTTATTGGTTGTCAATAATAATACATCCTTGTCTCTTTGGTCTCTTCTCTTGTTGAGGCCAACCGCACAATCATCTAAAGATCACATGCTTTTGAACACAAGGCATGTTGCTATGTGTGAGAGATCAGAGGATTAGAGAACAAAACACACTCATGATTGTGTCCTAAATAATATGTGTGTAAATTAGTTGAGGAAGTTTCATTAAACCAGGTGGTAGTACCTCATTAGTTCACGAATCTTCCTGTTATAATGCATACATTTCCTTCCAAGCCAAGCTGTGAACTAAAAGTGAAAAGTAACAATGAGAGGAGGTTCGTACTTTAGATAAAGCCTACTAGTTACTAACACGTGTGTGAGTTTAAGAAGAGGACAGTATTATGGTCCAAATCAAATCAAAGACACAAGACAATTACCTTTTAATATTTAATATTAAAAGGCATAATTGTTTTTGGTTACCATTAGCATGTTCCATTCGATTTTTTTTCAAAACAATGTCGTTTTATATAATGGGAACATAATATTTGAACTCATATAAAAAAACAACAATTTAGTAAAAATTTTGATGATATATCAAGCTTTTACATAAAATGATGTCATACTATTCTACCGAAAATAGCCTCTTTATTATGTAGAGATAAGGTTATATATTATCAAATTTTCTTAAACTCCGTTTATGACAGAACTTTAGATTGAAGGTGATAACGATATCGTATTGAGGCAAAAATAGGATTGAAACATGCTAATAAAAACATAGTTTTTGAACCTATATAAAAATAACAATTTAGTAAAAATTTTGCTGATATATAAGATCTAAAAATGTTACATAGTATGCAACCTTATCTCTAGTAAAAAGATAGATGTGATATTTAAAATATTTTTAATTATTAATTAAAGATTTAATTTTATTTTAAAGTTTTATAAAAATATAAATAATTCCTTATCGTTGTCAATATTATTATTTTTAGGGATACATTAAATACTATTTGGATAATGTAATAGTATAATAAATACTATTTTATAAGATATTCAAGTCGAAGCCATACCTTCAACCGACACATAATACCCAAGCTTTACATCTTTGTGGTTAGCATTAAAAAGGGGTTTTGGTTAAAGTTAATTTAATGTTAAACGCTGTCGTTTTCTTGATGGGTAATCATTAAAGTGATCCAAAAGATTAAGCAAGCGAGTGAAAGCGAAAGTCTCCAATTAAAAAAAAAAGGAAAGAAAATAAAACTATGTGCTTTTGTATCCACCGACACTTTTGATGCTCACGTGGCACGAAATGACAAAACCAATCAAACAAAACATATGATAAAATAGTAACATATGTAGAGTGAGGAGAAGAAAAGTTAAACCACGCATATTCGGTAGGACGAGGACCTTTTCTATATGCATCTCCTCCTCCCAACCAACCTCATTTTTATAAATAATTTAAAAAAGGCAAAAAAATTAAATGTTTACGAAAGTTAAAAGAAGGTCACTAATTATATGTATTTTTTATTTTACAAAAGATTATTTTCGTAATTTGAATATACAATTTTCTCATTTTTTTATTTAGCAAGATCCTAATTTTAGAAAGTTACCTTTAAGTCATCTACACTTAAACTAATTTCTGCTCAGATCGAATCAACTCATAAAAGTAACAAATTCAATTTTTCGATAACACATAAGTAATTCTATCAATTGCTCAAAAAGTCGGTGTCAAAATTAAATTTGTACTAAATTTAAAAAATAGTTTAAAATATATATTCATTTTTTATAAAAATAGAATTAAGTGGCTATTATATTATTTTTTCCACATTGATAAAATTTAAATTTCAAATAATACACAATAATATTAAAATTATATATTTTTAATAAATTATTTAATGGGTTTGTTAAAAAAAAAAAAGAATAGACTAAAAGGAGTGGGGAGGTAAAGCATCAACATCACATTGTTGTGTTATGTGAGGGCTCAAATTGGGTATTTAATAATTGGATTCATGAGTTGTCTAGAACCACTATACTATTTGGGCACACCACTAACATACGTATGTGTATCACAATCAATTAATGTGTCAATCAGGAGTGGACCGTATTAAACGAATCGGAGAAAGTGTCCAATTTTGGGTGACAACAACTTATGTCTGCACACCAGCTCCACGTCCTTGACCCCCAATTTACCTACAGTAACTTCACTTTTCACTATTCATAACTTTTTTTAATATGTCCATTTTCATTAAAAATGGAGTAATTATTAAATATATTCTTATTAAAAATATGTCATACAATACCTAATACAGGATAAATTTGAATATTATTTATAAATCAAATATTTAATCTTAAACTCTGATATTTTATATAATAAAAATGATTAAATATTTATATAAAGACGTGATAATTAATAAAAGAAATGATAATATATAATAAATATATTTTTAATATAAAAGATTAATGTTATTTTTCATGTTATAATTATTTCTTTTGATAATTAAATTTAAAATAATTTATAAATTATGTACTTAATAGTAAATGGACTATTTTTATTATTGGCAACCAATAAAATAAAGATGATTATTTAGTTTAATTTAAATATAGTAAAAATAAAGAAATATTTATATAAAATTAAATTTTCACAATGTAACAGACAGATTGAAGCACCCTATTTTTGTTAGAATTAATCTTATGTCACTTAATTTAATTCATATATTTATATAAACTTCACATAAATATGTAGATAAAATTTGATAGAATAAAATAAGGATTGATTAACTGAAACAGAAGATTTAATCTAGATACATTCAATTCTTAGTTTATTGAATAACGAGCATATATGAAACAATTATATATATTATTAATCATATAAATAAAAAATGAAAAGGGTTTTTTTTTTTAAGCCCTAAATTTTGTAGGATTCTAATAATGGAAGAGGGTCTATTTATCCCACCAAAAAGGCATTTAAGAGTACACAGAGTCCCACGCAAAGAGACAGAAGAGCGTACAGTCTACAGTTAGTTTAGTCAGAGTCCCAAACAGTCAAATTTATAAAAAAAAATCGTCCGTACAACACCAAAAAGGTTAAAAAAGGGCAAAAATATATTTAGGCGTTTAATTTATTATTTAAAATAATTATTATGATTTTTATAAATAAAGAGAGAGAGAGCCGAGAATTAGGATCTCTTCACGCGGCGCAGACTCTACAACATCTGTAACAACGCGCTTTTCCTTCACTTTTCATCATTATGTTTTTTTTACTCCCTGTACTTTCTCTATTTACTAAATACCCCCTCTCTCAATTCTCATACTTAACAAAAATATAATAAACACTTTTGATATTATTTTACAGCATCAACAATAATACTCAGTAAAACTCGTGAAGTTAAAAAAAGTTTAATAATATACAAATTTACTTCTTATTAGTAAAGAGATTATTTTATATTTTAATATATAATTATTAGTTTTTTATATTATTTATAAATTCAAAAATTTTAAAATAACACAATGATAATAAATGCCATTTTTAAATTTAGTTTAATACCATTTTATTAAATAATATATATTAATATATTATTTTAAGTAGTTTAAAATCATAATGAACTTGACTTTAACTTCATGCATAAATATATATAAATTTTATGACAAAATTAAAATTTTTATTAAATTTCTAGCACAACTTTAACAATATATTAATAAAAAATTTAAATTAAAATGACAACAACAAAGTAGTTTTAAAAAATTAAGATAAAAATTAAAGCATTAACAATAATAATAATATATATTATAACAACAACAACAAAAATAATAAAAAATCTCGCTAATATGCGAGGTATAGAGAGTTTTAATAATACAAAATTGTATCCTAACTCGTAGAATAGTTATTTTCAAAATTATTATTATAAATGTCCTTTCTTTTAAAAAGGGTTAAGATGTAAAAAGGATAAAAGGAAAGGACTAATAATTAAATGTATAAAAAAAGACTTAAATTTATCCTAACACTTTATGGCATTTAACAGAAAAAACTAAGCAGGAACCACAAAACATGAATCAAAACCCAACTTTTACGCACCGACCTACCTACTCCAATAAATCTCACTCAAAATTTCAGTAAAAATTGAAATTCTGTACAACTATAAACCCTAAAATTTAATAAACCAAATTAGTGCTAGTTAGTACACGGCTTCTCTCTCTATCTCTAAGGTGGTGGCAGGCACAGACCAGACCAGACCAGAGGGCCACCATCACAATCTGGGGCCCGCCATTTTTCATTAACCGCTTTTTTTTGTTTTTTATTACATGTTACATTACATTTACTAACGTAGACGCTGTCTCTTGCATCTTCTGATCTGTCTGTCTTCTTCTCTCTTACGCCTCCCAGCCACATTGCTACTTTCTCTCTCTAAAAAGGGGTGGTCAATGTCGCTCATCTTCACTTCTTGGGGACTTGTGGTGAGAAGGGATTTGTGAGGAGTGAAGAGGGTTTGCTTTGGTTTGTTGAAAGATACAGCTTTCCAGATAGCTAATACGTCTGTTTTGGGTGTGTGTTGTTTTGAGTTTGGTTTTGTTTATGTGAAAGACTGTGTTTTTGAGTGGGTTTTGGGGTTGTGGAATGCGTAATTGGTCTGTTCTGAGCGAGTTGACCCGTTTGAGGACTCGGTTCTGAGTCTTGTTTCTCTGGATTTGGAGAGGTGGGTTTGGTTTCGGAGCTAGTCATGAATACCGGTGGTCGGCTTATTGCTGGGTCTCATAACAGGAATGAGTTTGTGCTCATTAATGCTGATGAGAATGCGAGAGTAAGATGCGCTTAAACTCTGTATTTTCAGTCTCTTTTCTTTGGATTTTCCGAGGAAACCTCTTGCTCGTTTTGCTGTTTTGAGATCTGGGAAATGCCACTATTTAGTTGCTGTGGTTTAGTTTTTTTTTTGCAGTTTGATGTTTTTAGGGACCTTTTCTTCTGTGATTTGTTGGTTTCTGTTCTGTGCTTTTTTTTATAGTAAACGTTCTTTGGTGTGCTTATCTTGTAAAAATGTTCCCTTTTCTGGAGAATTACTTGCATGAAATTATCCTGTGTTGGATTCAACTCACCATGAAAAGTTCTTGCTTTCTAGTGTTCGTTATTCGGTGTGAGGCATAATCCATTAAGATTTGACGTCTTCTGATTCCTCATTCGTAGTTGTTTGCTGTGATTGAGGAAATCAAGAGATTCTCATTCAAACTTAATAGTTTAGTGCAATTTCTGAAGGGATCTCCTGTGTTTTTTGAAATTGGTAGCATGTTTTTGGATTTTCTGCAAAACAATAGCTGTATATTGGATGGAGTGGGCATTCTATGAGCTAATATCCGAGACATCTGCCTTGTCCTTGCTTTTCTAGATCTGTAGACAGTATATTGATCTGAAGTGCATTGCAATACTAAGTTTTGCTTGCGCATGAGCATAAACAACCAGCGTATTCAGCTACTTTAACAGTCTGTTCAGTTAGTGTACGCCTTCAAAATGTGTCCTTGGAACATATTCGTGGTGATATGTGGAAGAGAATTTACTATAGATTTTTCAGTCTACAAGAATTGTAGCCTTGTGTCATGCAAATGGTGTACTCATAGAATAAAGGGAAATCTCTGACTGCAAGAAGTTATGTACGGGAACTTGAGTTTGGTATTTGTTTATCCATTTCCTTTGCAGAATAAGCATCAAAACTCTCTGGAAATGCAATATTGTTTCTTTTTCTGGCTTTTTACTTTTAATTTTTTCGCCATTACGATGCTAACAACAATCATTTTGTGGTATTTTGGCTCTATACAGATCAAGTCAGTTAAAGAGTTAAGTGGCCAAGTTTGTCAGATATGTGGGGATGAGATTGAGATTACAGTGGATGGAGAGCTTTTTGTTGCCTGCAACGAATGTGCTTTCCCTGTGTGCAGGCCATGCTATGAATATGAGAGAAGAGAAGGAAATCAAGCTTGTCCACAGTGCAAAACCAGATATAAGCGCCTCAAAGGTTGGGTAATTTTGCACTCTCCTTTATGTGCTTGTGTTTTATCGGACATTGAGCCCTTTCGAATGCCACTTATTGTTGATGTAAATTGCAGGTAGTCCTAGGGTTGAAGGTGATGAGGAAGAAGATGACATTGATGATTTGGAACATGAGTTTGATTATGGGCTAGACGGCATGGGACCAGAGCAAGTTGCAGAAGCTATGCTTTCTGCACGTCTTAACACTGGTGGAATTCCAGTGAACTCGGAACTTGAATCTTCCCCTCCTAGCTCCAAAATTCCACTTCTAACTTATGGAGAGGAGGTATTTGCAATTTAATATAGATTGGTGGATGAGTGAAATATTTGTGTGTGGTACAAGTACATTAAATATGGTCTTCTGCTTTTGTGTTAGGACGTCGAGATTTCTTCTGACCGACATGCTCTCATTGTTCCCCCGCTAATGGGTCATGGAAACAGAGTTCATCCGATGCCTTATTCTGATCCATCTGTACCATGTAAGCCATTTGTTGATTATATGTGCAACAGTTGTGCTTTTCAAGTCATTCTCTTAGTCTCTTTTAATGATGGGTTCATTGCTCTGATTATTGTAGTGCAACCGAGACCTATGGTTCCTAAGAAAGACATAGCAGTATATGGGTATGGAAGTGTGGCGTGGAAGGATCGAATGGAAGATTGGAAGAAGAGACAAAATGACAAACTTCAGGTGGTTAAGCATGAAGGGGGAAATGATGGTGGCAAGTTTGATGGGGATGAGCTGGATGATCCTGATATGCCTATGTAAGTGATTGATGAATTTATTTCCACTTTATTATTCTTAGAAGTTTCTTGGTCCATTATGTCTCTTGTAGTTCCTGTCATTTTACGTATTTGCCTTGATTTCTGTGTTCTGTGTAATAAAACAAATTCAATATGAAAGAGACTTGGGCATTCTTGTCTAGAGTACCATTGATGCTTGATGCTTTAAGATAGGTGGTTTTTTGGAGCATGTGTATGCATTCCTGTTAGTTGTTAGACGTATTGTTTGACATCTTGTTGGGCATCTATCTTGGCCTGAGTGAATCTGAGGTTGGTTTCAAAGCATTTAGTATAAATTGAAGTGCATTGTTATTTGCTCTATGAACCCCTAATAAATTCATTTGAACTTTATTCGACCTTCCTGAGAGTACTTTATAACAAAACATAGTTGGTTTTCATTGAAACCTTGGATTTTTATTTGCTGTTTGAAACCCTGACAGAACTTGGAATCTGTCAATTATGCAAACAGTCAAATCTATTTTATGTGCTTGAGTTGTTAGCTACTTACAGGATTTTTTGATGTATTTTCTTAGGATGGATGAAGGCAGGCAACCACTTTCAAGAAAATTACCCATTCCTTCAAGCAAGATTAATCCGTACAGAATGTTAATCGTTCTTCGTCTTGTCATTCTTGGCTTGTTCTTTCACTATAGAATTCTCCACCCTGTTAACGATGCATATGGCTTGTGGCTGACATCAGTGATTTGTGAAATATGGTTTGCGATATCATGGCTTCTTGATCAGTTTCCGAAGTGGTATCCCATAGAACGAGAGACTTACCTTGATCGGTTATCGTTGAGGTATGTTCCTGTTTGCAATGTCAAAGGAAGCATGTTTCTGTCTCCCTTGGTTCTTTTCCATCACACTTTAATTTTCTTGTTTCTATTTTCATGATTAGGTTTATGATGTCTTATAACTCTTCCTTTATGTTCAGGTATGAAAAAGAAGGAAAACCTTCTGAATTAGCCAGTGTGGACATTTTTGTAAGTACAGTTGACCCCATGAAAGAACCTCCGCTAATCACTGCAAATACTGTTCTGTCAATTCTTGCGGTTGATTATCCCGTGGACAAAGTAGCGTGCTATGTTTCGGATGATGGTGCCGCCATGCTTACATTTGAAGCACTCTCTGAGACGTCTGAATTTGCTCGGAAATGGGTCCCTTTCTGTAAAAAGTTTAATATTGAGCCACGGGCCCCTGAGTGGTATTTTTGTCAGAAGATGGACTACTTAAAGAATAAAGTACATCCTGCTTTTGTCAGGGAAAGGCGGGCTATGAAGGTTTGTTATTTCCTGTTGTCATGATTGATTTTAGATTCTATCTGGCTCAAATCTGCTGCAAGTGGATATTCTTTTGAGACTATCTAATTTGTTGACTTTTCACTTGAATAATTTTTTTATCATCGTGCAAAAGTGCTCTTTCCTTACAATATGATGTTGACCCCAGAGAGATTATGAAGAATTTAAAGTCAAAATAAATGGATTGGTTGCTACTGCACAAAAGGTCCCAGAAGATGGGTGGACAATGCAAGATGGAACTCCATGGCCTGGGAACAGTGTACGCGATCATCCTGGCATGATTCAGGTGAGATGGTGTTTCATTGTACATTCATCTATCAACTGTTATCATTTTGATACAATTTTAGAAGTGAAAGTTGTATCAGCCTTTGATGATAAGTGCCTTATGAATGGATGCTGATGACATTGGGTACCTGATGCTCTCTTCAACTTCCAGTATAATTTTAACAACTGTGTATTTATTGGTTTCCTAAATCAGTTTGCCAGTCTGATAATAACTGAAAGCCATAATTGTGAGATTAAGCTACTTAGTCTACTTTTGTTAGCAAGTTGGCGGTTCTTTCTGATAAATTGTTGGGTGTTTTCGTTTGATAGAAACAATGATAGAAATCTTGCTTTGCAGGTCTTTCTTGGTCATAGTGGTGTTCGTGATGTAGAAGGAAATGAGTTACCTCGTCTGATTTATGTTTCTCGTGAAAAGAGACCGGGATTTGAACATCATAAAAAGGCTGGTGCAATGAATGCTTTGGTATGGATTAAAATCTTACATTACTGCTGAATTACTTTCTAACCCTGCTTAATATCTTTCCAATAACTAGAAAATGGCCTATGCTTTAATAGCTTTCTCACAATTTTTGGTTTTTGTAGGTTCGAGTCTCTGCAGTTCTATCAAATGCTCCTTATCTTCTGAATGTTGATTGTGATCATTACATCAACAACTGCAAAGCACTTAGAGAAGCTATGTGTTTCATGATGGATCCACAATCAGGAAAGAAAATTTGCTATGTGCAGTTTCCTCAGAGATTTGATGGCATTGATCGTCACGATAGATATTCAAATAGGAATGTTGTATTTTTCGATGTATGTAGATTTGACTTCTGTTGTTTTATTTCATTTTATTTTATTCTCCTTTTCCCTTTCCATAAAGAAAGCTAACATTCACACGTTGTAACAGATCAACATGAAAGGATTAGATGGATTGCAAGGACCAATTTATGTTGGAACTGGTTGTGTTTTCCGAAGGCAAGCACTTTATGGCTATGATGCACCAGTCACAAAGAAACCTCCAGGCAAGACCTGCAACTGTTGGCCTAAATGGTGCTGCCTTTGCTGTGGATCCCGGAAGAACAAAAGGTCAAGGGCAAATAAGGACAAAAAGGACAAGAAAAAGTCAAAGAATAGGGAAACATCAAAACAGATACATGCTCTAGAAAATATTGAGGAGGGAATTGAAGGTATGGGTTTAACTTCCTGCTCTTTGAGTTTTGTATTGCTTTCTCATTCTAGATCTTGAAAAGCTAGAAACAATTTTTTTTGGGATTGCAATTGCAGGGTCAACTAATGTGAAGTCATCTGAAACCTCCCTAGAAAAATTGGAGAAAAAGTTTGGGCAGTCTCCAGTGTTCGTGGCCTCTTCTCTTTTGGAGAATGGCGGCGTTCCTCATGATGCTAGCCCTGCATCACTTCTTAGAGAAGCTATCCAAGTTATAAGCTGTGGTTATGAAGATAAGACTGAATGGGGAAAGGAAGTAAGTTACAAAGAGAGAGAAAATTTTAGAGAAAGTAATTGGCTGAGTTTTGCTTATGGTATAAAATGTTCCTTTTCATATTCTAAATTCTAAAATCAAATCAGGTTGGCTGGATATATGGATCTGTGACGGAGGATATTCTGACGGGATTCAAGATGCACTCTCATGGATGGCGATCTGTATACTGCATACCTAAGAGGCCTGCATTCAAGGGTTCAGCTCCTATAAACCTCTCAGATCGTCTACATCAGGTTCTTCGTTGGGCCCTTGGTTCTGTTGAGATTTTCTTGAGCAGACATTGCCCTATTTGGTATGGCTATGGTGGGGGATTGAAATGGTTGGAACGATTTTCCTATATAAACTCGGTCGTGTATCCTTGGACATCCATTCCCTTGCTTGTTTATTGCACCCTTCCTGCAATTTGCCTTCTGACTGGAAAATTCATTGTTCCTGAGGTAACTCTTTCAATCATATGATTATTTCTACCTCAATTTTTAATATTGTACTGCTTTAGAGCTTTTGTTTATTTCATTGTTACTAGATGTGAAAATTGATTGTCGGTAGAACGGATTCAAGTACTGTTTATGTGACTTTTATATTGATGCCATTTATTATAGCTATTGATCATCTCGAGGTTTTTTAGTTCAATAATGTAAGTTTATATAAATGAGCTAGGTTGTTCAGTCCTTGATTTCATTTGATGTACTGAATTAGCTATGAATCTCATTTCTGCATCTGAGAACACTTGACCTTGACATTGTACAGATTAGCAACTACGCGAGTATTCTGTTCATGGCGCTCTTCATTTCCATAGCTGCAACTGGTATCCTTGAAATGCAGTGGGGTGGTGTTGGTATAGATGACTGGTGGAGAAATGAGCAGTTTTGGGTGATTGGAGGCGTGTCATCACATCTATTTGCTCTATTCCAGGGTTTACTCAAGGTTTTGGCTGGTGTTAGCACAAACTTCACTGTGACATCAAAAGCAGCAGACGACGGGGAGTTCTCAGAGCTTTACATATTCAAGTGGACTTCACTGTTAATCCCACCCATGACTTTGTTGATCATAAACATAGTGGGAGTCGTAGTTGGCGTCTCAGATGCAATCAACAATGGTTACGATTCATGGGGTCCTCTATTCGGTAGGCTATTCTTCGCATTCTGGGTCATTATGCACCTATATCCATTCCTCAAGGGTCTTCTTGGGAAACAAGATAGAATGCCAACCATCATATTGGTCTGGTCCATCCTGCTGGCTTCAATCTTAACACTTCTGTGGGTTAGAATAAACCCATTTGTGTCGAGAGACGGACCGGTTTTGGAAGTGTGTGGATTAAACTGTGACTAAGACTTGAGTGAATAAAGTCATAAAATGGTGTTTCAGTTGCAACGGAGTTGCAACTGAGTGTTCTGCAGTATATGTGAATGTAACATTAATGAATGTGATATGGTTCATGGCCAGGCCAGGTGAATTTTTGATGGGGAAGAAAAAGCTGTAGTTTGGAGATGTAGATACTATGGGTTGGAGGAGAATGATACATGGGTTTTTATTTTATTTTTATTTTTTGGTTTTACAGGGGTCTTTCATTAATTCTTTAATTAAATTTCCTGTTGGTTTTTTAGGGGTTTTGTCTTCACATTATGTGAGTCTGTATTTCTAAGAAAGAGCATTACTATCATAAATTGTTCCCTCCATAATGTAGGGAATGAATATAAGTGTCTCAGACCACTTCTTTGTTCCCGTACTCTTGTTTCATTGTTTGTGTCTGGACACGGTCTTCGATCCATGTACCTAATTTGAAGATAATTATGCAATTCTAGAAATAATTTCATGTTTAATCTGATGCTTTCCTTTATGTTTAATGCCATTTCTCAAAATTTTAGCTTCATTCAGATCTACGGTTGACCAGGAATCCATATCTCAATTCCTGAATTCTATGATTTTGCTTTGAAAGCTCCCAAGTTGAATGATCATCCCATACGCGGTCAAACAGATCCTGTTCAGAAACAAGGGTTGGTGTGCCAGTTTCTACATGGATAGGCCCAAGCTATATATAAATTGATCGATACCGGTCGGTATGTACTAAATCGGATAGTTGGCCGGAAAATATCTTTTATCGGCTGATATAGAGATGGAAGTACAGAAGTTGAGTGAGAATAATTTTTATTTTTATTATAATTAATATTAAAAATCAGCTAAAGTTTGCCACAAAAGTTCCAAACATTGGAATGCTTGTTAAGAGGAAAAAAAAAAAGCACATTCAATCTTTATGAAAAATGAGTCAGAGTCTGAAGTCTTAAAACATTCTTGGTGTCATTCTTTGAACTCTCCTAAAATGTCAGTCTTTCCTTGAATCACAAAACTATTACCTAAGAGTCCTCAAAATAAGAAATTGTAAGAGAAACCCAATTTTCTCCTTGGAGAGGGTTTATATATATTATTTTCTCCTTTGTGCAATTTATTTTTATATTAGAAAAATTGGAAATCACTTCCATTGTAATAAAAAGTAAATATTTTTATTTATTCACTTAAACATTGAAATGTATTTAATTAAAATTTTAAGTGTACGAATAATTTATAAAATAAATATTCTAAATAAATTATTCAACAAGTTAAAAATTTAAAGTAAGTGAAAACTTGAAATGCTTAAATTCAATGTTTTTAAAACCGAATCAAAAGTTAAACGGTAAGGTAAGATATTTGAGGTTTAAAAAATTCAACCGGTATTATATTATCATAAAATCAGTTAAAAATTAAATAAAATTAAAGAGTTAAAAAATATTTAAAGAATACTATTCTTATCTATTGAAAAATTTAAAATTTAATTAAAAAAAGAGATTATTAAGTGAAAATTAATCAGTTTATTTTAGTTTATAAAATCTGACTAATTTATAAAAATTGATCAAATGATCAATTTTAACAAATTTTATTAATCGAATTAAACTGAAAAATGAACCCGTTTACAATTTTTACTGGTCATATCGGTTCGATTTTTAAAATATTGCTTAAATTTGCCAGAGTGTGAAGTTTATTTTAAATGATAATTTTACATTAAAGTTGACTACTAAATTTGTATTGAACTTGAATCAATCTGGTTGACTCCAACAAGGAAAGACTTGTTTGACCAATTATATAAAATTCAGTAACTTTATGTTTTTGGATAGTTGAAAGAGTCAAGAAATGAAAGTAAAAAAGAAATAATAAAAGGAAAAAATTGGTTAGACATCTTCGAGCCATCTTCATGTCACCAACGCAGTAGTTTCACATAACGCATACGCTTCCAAATCAATCTCTCTAGTCTCCATACACGCCAAACTCATAAAAGCACGCAAACCCTGATAAGCGAACCAACAAGCTCTCACCTTTCTTCGTAACCCTTACCTTGTCGATCCATGTTCGTACCATTCATGGCGAAACAACAGAAATCCCAGAAAGGTTTATCAGATTCGGAGTTGGTCGCCGCTCAACAGCTAATGCAGCTCAGCGACGAACAGGATAAAGAGAGGGACACGAACAGCAAGAACAAGAACTTTGGCAGTCAAGAAGAGATTACTTCTAAAATGATTGAAGAGGTTTTGACAATCCGGTGGAGAAGGAAGAGAAGATATAGGTCTTTGGAAGGTATTTACAGACAGACAAAACCAGTTGGTGTTTCAGTTGTACATTCGAAGAATACGAGGTGGTGATGAAACCTTAGTGGGGTTGTCGTTTGAATAGGTAGGCTTATGATAATCTGTGTCCAATTGAGAGACCTGTTTTCCTGATTCGGAAGTGTACCTTCCTCGTGAATTCTCCTCAGTTGTTGAAGAGGTTCGAGGCTTGATCATATTTTTAACAGTTAAAGAGTACTTAGCTAAGGAATCTAAATGCTTTGTTTGTAAGCAATCTAAATGCTTTGTTTGTGTATTCTTTGAATGACTTAGCGAAACAGTCCAACCTGAGTTAACCAATTTAACTTGAGTTGATTAAATTATACGACAGATTAGAATTTATTTATATATAAAAAGATAAACTTCAGCTAATTTCGAGCTATTCGACCCAAATTTACTTGATTTGAACCCTGAAAAATATTAAGTTAAATGATATGTATTGTCTTAAAATAAAAAAATTAATCAAGTTTAACTGAGTCTCAACCCGATATAAATTTAATCTTATATGAAACCTAATTAAATTAAGTCACTACAACAAAAATTGAAATCACCGACGGTTATTTACCGACGGAACTTGAATGGAATGTAAATAGCGACGGTATTA
>JANZLC010000200.1:29447070-29461267 GCA_026413385.1 Erythroxylum gracilipes
GATCTCAGACCCACTACCAACAACACAGACTCAACCACCAAAGATCGGTACACAGTGTACAGAAGAGAAGAATGTACAAGAAAAGAAAGCTCATACCGTGTTAGCAGTGGAGATGAAGCTACACGAAGAAAGTCCTGTCCGGTTCATCAATGGGTTGTTCACTTCTGTCAGCTGTTTTGTGTTCGTGGGAGACGTTAAAAGGAGGATAGCATCGACTTTTCACTGGGTAGTCCGACGGACAATCCAACTCGTCCCGCAGTTTTATCTTGGACAGTTATTTTCGTCCTTGTCCATCTGTCTGAAGGACAGAAATAATAGCAGACAGCAAACAAACATGGTTTTGGACAGAACTTTTGCGTCCTTGGGGGTTAACATCTATTTTCTAGACTTGGTCTTCTGGGATTGTGCGTGATTTCTTAGCTGCATCATTCTTCATTGGCTCAACGATTATTAATTGATTTCTTTATGGGCTGTGTATACTTTGGTTGGTGAATGTGTTATCAGTGTAGTTGTGACTTCGTGTTGGTGTTTATGTGAATTAGCTCATTGTTGTTGCGACGACTTCCAGATTTATTTCAGTAGAGCTGAGCCTTTCGGAAAGTTGTTCTTCCCTTTTATCTCAATTGTTTTCTGTTTTTTTCTTAGTTAATTCATCACTTGAGTTATTTTTTTATTAATTTTCTTTTAACTAAAAAGAGTGTTGAGAAAATTCTCTATTGAGGTTAACACAAGTCGGTTGTGTTATTAGGTGTGAAATTCTTTCACGGGAAGTGAGGTTGAGAGATAGTGTCAAGGTTTGAGTGGTGTCAGCTCAGTAAAGCCTTGGGTAAATCTATTGTACTTCGGCGAAAGTGATTAAGCTGGGTGAGGGCCTCACAAATATAGGCTAAGTGTGTCAAATTGCGTTACCAAATTTCTGGTGCTTTTTATTATTTCGCTTTTGATTGTTTCTATTTTTGTTTGTGCTAGAGACGTCAACGGTAAAATTGGAAAGTTTGCGAAACTATTACTCCTTTCGGTTTTTCACTTTTAAATGGTATGTAACAGAAGACAATATCATATAATTAAGGGTTATTTATAAAAAAATTATAAATTTTACATAATTTTGTAATATTATTCTAAATTTTAGAAAATGGTGGTAAAATATTTCAACTTTTATATTTTACAAAAATTAATCTAACTTCTAAATTTTAATTTCATGTATGGGTGATATGATAATTTACGTCATATGAATATTTTTGTCACGTAAATGTTACATATTGTATTTTTACCCCATATGAATTTTAATTAAGGTTTCTAAACTTTTAATAATAAGATGATTTAATGTAAAATATGTTATTTATAATTCAAATTTTAAATTTTTTATAAATTCATTGATAATTATGTATTCAAAATACAACGACAACATAATAATAGAAAATTTACCAAAATATAAAGTTTGAAAATGTCTAAAAATATTTAACTTTATCCTTAATTAATAAAAAGTTATTCAGATAGATATGTAGAACAAAGCTTTGCATTTCGTATCGAATGGATTAGTATTGGCCAGAAAATAGTACAAAATTTAATTTTTTGGTATCGGTCATTGAAATTGGTTAATACCAGTTGATAATGGTCGGTATTTAAAATATCAGTTAGGTACTAGTTGATACCCTAAAATTAAAAAAGTTGAAAATTTTATTTATTTAAAAAAATACCCCCTCCCTCCCGATTTGTCTCCTCTGACTCTCATTTTATATTTTACAGTTTACACTAAACCAAATATTGCTTTCGCTGAGAGAAGTCGGAAATCCATAAACTAAAGTTGAAAAACATTCTTGCGCATGCCATAGCTGGCAAAAAGTCCAATCACTTAAATGCAGAAAGAACAAAAAAACTTTTCAAGGCTTTGAATTGACTTGTCGAAGGCTGACCTAATTGTAACTGGACCACGAGGTGCATTGGCCAAATGGTTAACAGAGAAAATGGTTCTTTGGATAAGATAGGGAAGCAGACATGGAGAGAGGGTTTGTGAGAGATGATAAAGGAGGACGATAGCGTAAAGGCCATGACTTTTGAGTCGAGAGAGAGAGTGAAAGTGAGACATAAAATTTGGTACACATATAGGATCACAGTTGTTGCAAGTGAAAGCAGGTAGTGAGAGAAATCAAAGTGGGATTATTCTTTGGTACACATATAGGATCACAGTTGTTGCTCCGCCCCTGTTTGTTATTCTTCTCCAAGCCTGAATAGTTCTGGTCCGAGCTTAACCAGTATTCAATTAGGTCAAAAAATCTAGGCTACCAAAAAATGTTACGAATATTCTATCGAGTTTAGTACCGGATTGAGTTCTGGAACAGAACTGTACCGGTACCGGTTGGTACTGGGTACTGTTTCGAGAAATTTTTTAAATTTATTATATAGTTCCTAAAATTTTTAAAAATTATAAAATAGTTCATATTAGTATATTATACAGTTGTACTGTATACTTTACTAGTTTACTGTTTACTTCAACCATGCTTTCAAAAATCTTAATAATAAACAATAATGACAATTAATATGAAATAACAATAATTTTTAAATATTTTACATATAAATAATAATCACAATTAATATAAATAAAGACAATTATCATCATACAATTATAAAATTAAGAATAATACAAAGTATTTAAAATATTAATATGGACTATTTTAAATACCGGCCGGTACCGACGAAATTGGCCGATATCGATTGGTATTCTTTACTGATACCATTTATACCTATACCGGTACCAGTTTTCGACTGGAACGGTACGTACCGACCGATATCAACTAGTACGGTACGGTAACCAAAACACTGAGACAAATAGATAGAGAGGGGGAGAGAGAGCTTGCAAAGAAGCAAATGTATATATGTAGAATTTAAAAAACTAGGATTTTTCACATAGTGACTCTTTTTGTTGTAAATTTGAATTATAGTGTAATTTTTAAAAAATTTAAAAACTATTTTATAAATTTAAAAAGTTATTTAAAATTATATTTAGTATTAATTAATATCGATATGGTAATATACTAAAACCGAATTTTATACTAATATTAATATGTTATTCCTAACATTGGTGTGTGACTACAGCGGGAAATTCTACTCGCCGAGGATTTGCCTCTCAGGTCAATCGTCGAGAAGCTTTGACTTAAGAAGAGAGAGAAGTCAAGGTTGAAAAGCTACTCTCCAATAATCCAATTTCTAGTGAAATTTGAACCCAGACAGTAACTTGGAATTAAAATATCCAAGTTTTTCAAACCGACAAGTTAGTAATTAGTTTCTGACTTTTAGTATATGGCTGGATAAGAATGAGGGTTTGCTACTTTCAAGTGTGAATTAAGAGATTAAGTATTTAATGTCTGCCTTAAAATAAGGTGAGATTGGAATATACTTAGTGCTACTTTTTCTTAGCTTCTTGTAGACTAAGAAAAATAAAAATAAACAATATCGTTTTATTTAGAAGAATTAAGTTTTAGGTAAGTTTGGGTCTGGACAACCCAGACCTTGATCGAATTAAAAAATAAATTATTTATAGTTTTAATTTAATTAAAAAAAACTTGGCGGGGGTTGGCCCATGGCCAAGCCCAAGCTCAGGCACAGACACTCGAGGTCCAATTATTCTAAAGGGAACAACATCGTTTTACTTAGAAGAGTTGGACCTCAGGTAAGCTTGGGTCTGGATAACCCAGACCCTGATCTAATTAAAAAATAAATTATTTTATATTTTAATTTAAAAAATTACTTTAAAAACTTAGCGGGGCTGGCCATGGGCTAAGCAACGCTTTCTTTGAGGCTAAAGGTGTAATTGACATCTCATCATTTCACAAAAAAACCTAGTTAAAGTCCTTATTATTATTATTGTTAGTATCATTTTACATCAATGTTTTAAAAATTAGGCTCGGAAAAGTTTAAGATTTAAAAGATTCAACCAGTATTATACTATTATAAAATCAGTATTAAATTGAATAAAATTAAAGAATTTGAAATAATATTGAAGGAGACTATTTTTACTTGTAGACAAATGTGAAGTTTAATTAAAAATCTATTAATTTGTAAAAGTTGACTGATTAATTAATAAACTGATTGATCTTTAACAACAAGAATTATTAAAACAAATTATACCAAAAAGTTGAAAATTAAATCGAAATGTTTGTTAGTTTAAGGTTTTTACGATTAAATCGACTGAATCAGTTCAATTTTTTAATCATTGCTTTACATTTTAACATTACTAGAATAGTATTCATTACATCATAATATTATTAAAATAATAATCATTACATCTTTAAAGTAATAACTGAGATAACAAGAGAAGCTTATTTAAACCTTTTGTGAAATATATCGTGAAAATTATAATTTTAACAAATGTATAAACAAAATCATTTTTAAGATTGTGATATAGACTAAATTTATTACTCATATATTAAAACTGTTAAAAACGTAATTAGGATTTATGGTTCTACCAATACCATTTTCAAATTGTTAAAGTGTAATGTGATATTATAGATAACAATAAAGACTAAATTAGACCTCTTAAAAATGTTGAAGAGCAATTTGTATCATCTACCCTTTATCTTGTAACTTCCAAGTAACTTTTAAGAGTCAAATGAATATAATTTTCTCGAGGGCTATATTCTTTTTTGGATAAAAAGAAAATATTTTAGGATTTATATGAACATTTTATTTAATGTGAATTAATCAGAAATAGGCTTTTTATCAATTAAGTATATGACTGTAAATTACTAGATTTCCTCAAATCTTGTATATTAAGGAAACTTTCACTAAATTGTTTTTGTTGTTTTTTGTCATTTGAACATCTTATACTTAGATGAATGTGTCTTGAACAAAAACAAAGTACCCTACCTATTATAAAGAGTCTCTCAATAAAGTAGGAGTAAGATTGTGTATTACTAAACCTCACCAAACTTGTGTATCAATGAAACTTTTATTGGGTGTATTTTTGGACTAATTACAATAAAAAAGTTCATATCTTTTTCTTTTAAAGTCAAAAGAAACTCTTTAAACACCTTTATATTACTTATTAAAAAATATCAATTTAATTAAATATTTTAACACTTAAATACAATTTAAGAATTCTTTTATTAACTATACAATATGCTAAAATTTTTTATTATATTCTTATACATATAAATATAATAAAAATATCTTCAATTTTTCTCAAACTTTGTTTCACAACTCAATTATTTTTTGTAATTTACATCCAAAACTAAACAAATGCTAATTGCTTAAGGCATCATACTATATTCTAATTCCTGAATCAAGAAATGATTATTCTTAACACAACCAATTCTAACTCAACTCTCTTTCGTTCAATTGATTGACTTCATTGTCAAGAACAGTTGGAAGTTTTCCGCAATCATGATGCATAACAACAATCATTTTGAGAAAAACATACTTGTAGAAGATGGAATCTCTCAAATATTTCATCCACTACCGTTCATCGCCGTGCTGCACTCTTCCTGAGATATAGGAGGCGGTGATGAGTGCGGCGGTGCGCCATCTCCTTTCTCTTCCATACCCATCTAAGGATTGAACCACATCCTTTGGAGCAAGTCTATCATTTTTTATCAATGAATTGCCTATGTGCCTACCCAACATAACTACGTCCTCTATTAATGCTGCGCAGCCACCTTGACCTAGGTCAGGAGTTATGGGATGCATGGCTTCTCTAGCCACCATAACGTTCCCTTTGCTTAGTATTCCAAAGACTACATCCCATGGATACCTCAACATCAATGGAGACCATGTCAATGATGAAACTTAGGTGTGCTAGACCACTGTTACTGGTTTTATGGAAGAACCAACCCTAAAAGCTAGCTTGAAGGGTGGGACAGTTCATGAGCCTATAAACTCCACATCAGTCTCTTTTATTACCGATGTGGGACAATTGAACCATAACATCCCACCATGCTTTGCAGCTTAGGCACCGGCGGGCTGGCTGTGCGCTAGACTTTTTCTAGCCCCCGACGAACACTACTATACTGGCGTCACCACCCACATACCCACGGGTTGGCTATGCACTAGACTTTTTCTAGCCCTGGGAAAACACTGCAATGCCGGTGTCACCACTCGTAGGCGTGACACGAGAACTTGAAGGAGTGGTGTTAGCTCTGATACCAATTGTTACAGATCTTATGGGAGAACCAACCCCAAAAGCTAACTTGAAGGGTAGGAGAGTCTATAAGCCTATAAACCCCATATCAGTCTCGTTTATTACTGGTGTGGAAAAATTAGACCGTAACAACCACATCCAGATATGTTGAAGGAAAGTTCTTTGCGAACTTCTCAGTTACTTCTCTTTGCATTAAGCTCTGGCTCTCTTGCAAGTGGTTCCCCTGAAATGAAACGGAAGAAAAATATTGTTATTTCGTAATCTTCTTCCAATATTACTTTGGTTAGTGTGAGTTAATGGGACTAACATTTAATTTACAACTTGCTAACCTGTTGGAGGAGTTTGACAAGTGAAAAACTAGTAAAAGTAATTGTCATTAATTGGAACAAAACCATCCCTTTTGCCTACATCCCCAAATTGGCGGATTTCACGTCTGAAGCCATAAACTGACAAGCCATGCCTTTGAAGATAAACTGACAAGCAACAAAACGTGAAGGAATTAGCTTGAAGTTCCATTTGCTAATTACGTGACCAACCATCCAAAGCTATAAATGATAAGTTAATTTGAGAAACAAACCTTTGATTTAATGGTAGATCCATCTTCCAAGCGTATAATGACAATGGAATTGTCCCCTTTTTCTTGTTTCTCGATGGACACGAGCTTTGAAGAAAAACGAATGGAGTCAAGTGGTAGTTCTTGTGCCAGAGCCCCTAGTAGAGTTATACGATGAACTGCTCGTGGGCCATAGAGGTTGTCAGCCCTGATTGAACATGAAAGTGGTAGGCTTAATTAGTCAAAAGAAATAGTTGTTGAAGACTAGAATTTAAACAAAAAGTGTTATGAATTCAAGGACCAAACCCTTTGTTTCCATTCATGGTTTCTTCTTGAATAGCTCAAACTGCCATGTTGGTTACTGTTAGGATCTTTGTATGGTTACTATAGTATCTTTAAACTGATGATGTATTTGCTGGAACTTCTGTTTTGCAGAAATGGAGAGTTTGCATAAAGTAAAGATGACACAGGATTTACTTAGTTCGATAGCACAAAGCTACCTACGTCCAAGGGTCAATCACACACACTTGATTTTCACTAATATCAAGAAATAAAATACAAGAGATAGGGTGTACATAAAAGCCTGCAAGAGTTTTTTCAGAAACTCTCCAGTACCCTTAGTATGTACTCTAGCACTCTCTTATTTTTCCCTCTTGCTTGAATCACATAATGTTAGTAATAGCCTTTTAATCTATTGATTGTGTTGTATCTGAATACCTGGAGCCTGTCCTATTTATAAGTGTTGAGGTTGTAGACTTCAGATGTATGATGAATTAGTCAGACATGATGTATGCTTTCTCCACGTGACCCATTAATGTAACTTCTGTTGTGCGTTTTGAATATATGCTGATCTTCATGCTCTGCATTTAAGTTGTATAATCTATGTTTTGTGTGGCTTCTGATGTGTTGTGCATTTTGTCAATACGTATGCGTTTTGTCTTCACGTGTGTTTGACATGTAAGTGACTTAGACAACTCTTCAAACAACTCATTAGAACATTCGAGAGTCTCTCTCATCGTAGGCTTCGGACACTCCTCTTCTTTCTTCTTCGATTCCTCATCTGTGTCCTTGGCCTGAAGTGATTATGTGAGGGTTAACGGAGAATCTCGTGAGTTTCTTCACATTCTTCCCTCCTTCTTCATGAATCCTCACTCAATCCTTCAATTCATGATCAATTTCAAAAACTCAAAACCCTAATTTTTCTTCTGAGGTTGTGAGATTGACGGGTAAGCTTTATTTTTTCTTTCAAGGTGCTTTATTTATCTATAGAAACTCTCTACAGAAAATGAATTTCTTTATTGGAACTACTTTTGTCCCAAAATCAGACGGATTTTGTTCACCTCTTATCTTTTTCAGGTCAACCTCTCCGGCGTTGATCTTGTCCCTGATGAAGTGAAGTCAAACGTTTATGTGCTTCGACCTCTCGTGCAGAACCGAGTCCTTACTCAGGTAAAGTTCACTTTGACTATCTGTGTGAATGGTTGCTTCTGTGATATGAACTTTGATTTCTGTTAATAGTCCCTTAAGCCATAATAGCTCCTTCAGGCCTTCTGTAATTGCGTAGTACTCTGCTTCTGTTGTAGATAATGACACCACTGATTGTTGTTGAACTTTCCAGCTTACTGTGTTGCCTGAAAATGTGAAATAGTATGTTGATAGTGATTTGCGTGTGTCTTTATCTGTTGCATATTCTGCATCTACATATCCATTTAAGCTTGTATGTTTAAGGAATTCTAGGTTAGATTTAGTAAAACATAGGCCATGATTTAGGGTTCCTTTTAAGTATCTAAGTACTATTTTAAAACCCAACTAATGTTCTAGACCTAGATTAGACATGAATTTGCTAAATAGGCTGATTGCATATGCTAAGTCTGGTCTAATACAAATCATAATATACATTATACAACCTATACCTACATCATAAGGATATTTCTGCATGTGTTTCTTTTCTGCTTCTATTGCTAGACTCTTAGCAGCTATCAGTTGTAAGTGTGTGGCAATTAGAGCAGGACTAGGTTTAAAATCTTCCATGTTAAACTTGCATAGGACTTTTCTGATGTAGTCTCTTTGGATCAACTATAGCTTCCCTCTGCTTCATTCCTTATGATATGCATTCCCAGTAGCTTCTTAGCTTTCCTTAGGTCTTTCATATCAAAGTTCTTTCTCAGAGCATTCTTCACTTCTTGAATTTTCTTCACTAGCTTTCCTATGAAGATTAGATCATCAACATACACTAGCAAATAGACCACTTCTTCTTTCTCTAAGTCCTTGTAGTATAAGCAGTAGTCATAGGCACTTCTTTAAACCTCAATTCTGTCACCACCTCATGAAACTTCTTGTTCCATTGCCTAGGAGCTTGCCTTAGGCCATATAGTGATTTTTCTAGCAAGCAAACATGATCTAGTTTCTGTTTGTCTATGAAGCCTATGGTTTGCTTCATATAGATAGTTTCTTCTAGCCTTCCATATAGGAATGCTGTCTTTATATCCATCTGATGTATCTCCCAATCATTTAGAGTTACTAGGGTTAGTATTATCCTTACTGTTTTAAACTTGACCACTGGGTCGAAGATTTCCTTGTAATCTACTCCTTCTTTTTGCCTAAAGCCTTTTGCAACTAGTCTTACCTTATAGGTCTTAGGATCAGCTTCAGTCACTCCATCCTTTAACTTGAATATCCATTTGCATTCAATCAACTTAGAGTCTGGTGGCTTAGGAACCAGCTTCCAAGTCTCATTCTTTATTAAGGAGGTTTATTCACTTAGGCAAGCCTCCTTCTACTGATCTGCATCAGTCCTCTGACTCCTCTCCATAGCCTCCTCATAGGTTTCTGGTACTCCTGATTCAACTGATTGTGTAACCAATCAGGCATATTCAACTAGGTTAGTCTCAAAATACTTTCTGTTTAGTATTACTTGCCTTGGTTCCCTGTCTCTAACTAGTTGATAGTTTTATAGTGGAGTTTGAGCTTCTGTTGTTCCCTCTACTTGTTCTGTTTCCTCCTGAGAGTTAGAATTTGAATCCATTGTTTCTTCTACTACTTCTGTTGTCTATTTAGCAGCTGCTTTTGTTTCTCCTCCTTCATATGTGGAGGGTAGGACATAAAAGGGAGTCAAACTGTTATTTGAACCCAGCTGTTGTAGGACATTCTCTTGGATATGCATCCCTCCCTCTTTTTGTTTCAGTAATGGGAAATCAGTTTCCTTGAACACTATATCCCTGCTTATATGAGTTTTGTGAGCTCCTGGCTGTAGGATTAAGACTTTATACCCTTTTGTACCTTCAGGATATCCTAGAAACACTCCTTTGATGGCTCTAGGTTCTAACTTCCCTTCTGTTAGGTGAATGTAAGCATTGCATCCAAAAGGTCATAAGTTAGTCAAATTATGTTTAGTACCAGTCCATACCTCTTCAGGGGTCTTATACTCATTTGCATATGTTGGTAATCTGTTTATGAGGTATGCTACAGTTTTGATGGCTTCTCCCCATAATTCTTGGGATAGGCCTAAGGACAGTAGCATGCATCTTGTCTTCTCAAGTAGGGTCATGTTCAGTCTTTCTGCTACTCCATTCTATTGAGGTGTCGCCTTGACAGTTCTATACGTCTAAATTCCCTTCCTTTCACAGGAGGCATCAAATTCCTTGTTACAAAACTCCAACCCATTGTCTGTTCTTAGGCACTTCAGTTTCTTTCCTGTTTGATTCTCCATCAAGGTGTGCCACTTCACAAATGCTTCTAGTTCTTCT
Source organism: Erythroxylum gracilipes (assembly GCA_026413385.1). Lineage (NCBI taxonomy): Eukaryota > Viridiplantae > Streptophyta > Magnoliopsida > Malpighiales > Erythroxylaceae > Erythroxylum > Erythroxylum gracilipes. The sequence continues at coordinate 29,457,503 of JANZLC010000200.1, forward strand.
TCTTTAGACTTCAGGAGATAGATCTAGCATTTCCTGGACCTGTCATCAATAATAGGCATAAAATACCTCTTACCTCAAATAGTTTGAGTCTGTGTTGGCCCCCATAGGTCACTATGAGTATATTCTATGCTACTGGTGGCCCTCCTTGCATTCCTTAGAAAAGGGGTTCTTTGATGTTTTCCTAGGATACATCCTTTACAGAACTGAATCTTCTTTATAGTAGTGTTGGGCAGCAATCCTTGTTGCTCTAGGTGCTTAAGACTCTTATTCCTTTCATGTCTGAGTCTTGTATGCCATAGAATTGTTGAGTTCAACTCCTTTTCCTCTACTGTTAGGTTGATTTCTGTAGTTCCTACAACATAGTATAGGCCCCCTCTCTCAATTACCCTTATAACCACCTTACCATCCTTGATGATTTCTCTCAAACCATCCTTGGACCTTATCTTGTATCCTTGCTTGTCAAAAGCACTTTTGGATAGAACATTTCTTCTAATTCCAAGGACATATCTCACATTGCTTAATGTTCTTCTCTTTCCATTATGCATTTTGATGAAAACATTGCCAATACCTTTGATAACTTGCTTCCCTGCATCAACCATTCTTACTTTGGCTAATAAGTTCTCAAAGGAAGAGAACTACTCCCTGTGGGGAGTTATATTCATTGTGCAACTTGAGTCCAGAATCCATTCTGTTGTTAACTCATCTGCCTCAGCTGTCATGGCAAGAATCTCATCTCCACTGGATTCTTCAAATTATTCAACATTTCCTGCATCAGCCTTCTGTGCTTCTTTATCCTTCATCTTCTTCCTACAATCCCTAGCAAAATGACCCACTTTGTCATAATAAAAACATTTCATACCTTTGTCTTTATTCTTTTTGTTGTCATCATCAATCTTTTTCTGTTTGCCCTTTCCTATAGCTTTCTATCCATCTTTCTTTAAACCAGCTTATGCAGATTTGTTTTCGGATATGTTGTCCAAGAACATCATCTCTAGTTCCTTTTTAAAGTGATTGTTGTCTATCACTTCCTCCATCAAACAATCAAGGACTCTTTTCACTATTAAAGCATCACCACTAACATGCTTAACCACCTTTCTGAATGCATTGTACTCCTGTGGTAGTGACTTTAGAATCACCACTACTTGGTGTTCTTCAGAGATTACCTCCCTAGTAGCTTCAAGATCTTGAATCAATTTAAAGAAATAGTCCAGGTTGTCTTCAAGAGTTACTGTTGTGTTCATCTTGAAATTTGCAAGATTGTGCAACAATGTCATCTTATTTGGTAAACAACGTTTGGAATAGATCTCATCTAGCTTTTCCCATAGCATCTTTGCTGTGTTGCAATCTTTTACTTTTCTGATGACAATTGGTGAAATATGCAGCATCAGTTTACAATGTGCCAATCTTGCTTTCTTCAGATTCTTTACAGGATCTGGTTCATCTTCATAGGTTGCATATATGGCCCCAAAGCATTCATAGGATTCAAGAAGGGCTTGCATCTGTAATTTCCAGATTGCAAAGTCCTCTTTTCCAGTGAACACTTCCATCTCTTTTCCCACCATCTTGTAGGGTTCTTTGTAAAGACTTGTGCTTGAACTGTCTTCTTGATGAATTCTTTGACTTGACAATGTAGACAGAAACTTTGATGGCTCTGGTACCAATATGTTAGGATCTTTGTGTGGTTACTGTAGTTTCTTTAGAACTGATGATGTATTGAACTTCTGTTTTGCATAAATGGAGAGTTTGGAGAAAGTAAAGATGACACAGGATTTACTTGGTTCAATAGCACAAAGCTATCTACGTTCAAGGGTCAATCACACTCATCGGATTTTCACTAATGTCAAGAAAGAAAATACAAGAGATTGGGTGTACACAAACACCTGCAAGAGTTTTTTCAGAAACTCTCTAATACCCTTAGTATGCACTCTAGCACTCTCTTATTTTTCCCTCTTGCTTGAATCACAGAATGTAAGTAACAACCTTTTAATCTATTGAGTGTGTTGTATCTGAATACTTGGAGCCTATCCTATTTATAAGTGTTGAGGTTGTTGACTTCGGATGTATGTTGAATAAGTCAGACATGTTGCATGCTTTCTCCACGTGACCCATTAATGTAGCTTCTGCTGTGCGTTTTGAATATATGCTATCTTCATGCTCTGCGTTTAAGTTGTATACATCTACGTTTTGTGTGGCTTCTGATGTGCTGTGCATTTTGTCAATACGTCTGCATTTTGTCTTCACATGTGTCTGAAATGCAAGTGACTTAGACAACTCTTCAGACAACTCATTAGAACATTCGAGAGTCTCTCTCATCGTAGGCCTCAGACACTTCTCTTCTTTCTTCTTCGATTCCTTATCTGTGTCCTTGGCCTGAAGTGATTGTGTGAGGGTTAATGGAGAATCTCGTGAGTTTCTTCACACTCTTCTCTCCTTCTTCATGAATCCTCACTCAATCCTTCAATTCATTATCAATTTCAAAATGACATTTCGTTTTGCAAAATGAAATTGTTTTGATTATATGTGTCGGGGCTTTGGGTTGGGTCATCTTTAGTTGTTGAAACTTGTGGTATGTATATCTCAAATTTAATTACTCAAATTATTAACAATAAAGACTGTACGTAGACTGTTGATATATACACTTCAAATTCTTAAATTAAAGGTATTAAATATGTAAACATAATTTTTAATTAAATTATATATAAGATTATAGTTGAACCAAAATACTATTTTTAGGGAGTTAAGTAACTTCTTGGACCTTCACAACTTATAATGAGTCAAGTTTTTAAAAAATTGTTAAATTCCAACTTAATTGAATCTTATTTGAATTCGAAATTAAACTTGATTCATATTAAATTTAGATGATAAAAATATCATAATTTATTCATTAAAATTTGAATATCAATGAATATTAAAAAATTAATGACAAAGTGACATGTAGTTATATAAAAAACAAATGAAATAATGACATATACTTGCTATGAAAGACTATAGCAATTAGGCCCTGTCCATTCTGATTCAAAGTCAACCAGCCAGACCCAATTTGAGCAGACATTTGGTTGAGTATCAAATCAAGTTCAAACTCAAACTCGAAATGTCCAATCTCAACCTTATCTGAAACTCGACAATTATTAAAAAAAACATCATTTTTAGTTTTTAATTTAAAAAATTAAAAATCTAGTTGAGTTGGGTTAAGCTGAGCTTCGAACTCTGCCAGGATCCTCTGTCCACTTCCCCTGTCCCTACCTTATGCTGTTGAATCTCAGTCATTCAATTATGCGGGACCCACATAAATGGATGACTGAGATTCAATAGGACAGGGTAAAGATAGGACCTACATAAATGGATGACTAAGATTCAATGGGGCAAGGTAAGGACAGGGGGAGTAGACAGAGGATCCGTCCCCCTCCGAACTATCTAGTGTTCGATCGGGTCTCAACCTAGACAGAAGCTCCCAAGCACAGTTTGACCTATTATCACCCTTAATTACGTGTACTTATAAAAGTCTATCGATAAATAAATAATTTTTAAATCGATTTGATCCGGTATTAGTTATAAGTTCAATTAATAGTAATTTAATATATTAATTTAATTAATTTTCTAGTTTGATTAGATTTTGAGACCATGATCAAATCTAATTAAAGGTAAATTCTTAACTTTGAATATGAGTAAATCAAATGTCATCACTAAACACTAAATCAAATCTTGCTAAATAAGAACATTCATGTATTATATAATATACCATCACTTCGTGATTCTTTTACACTG
>JANZLC010000200.1:29461367-29489886 GCA_026413385.1 Erythroxylum gracilipes
GCCCATGTCAATGATGAAACTTCGGCGTGCTGGACCACATCCAGATATGTTGAAGGAAAGTTCTTTGCGAACTTCTCTGTTACTTCTCTTTGTATTAGCTCTGGCTCTCTTGCAAGAGGTTCCCCTGAAATGAAACCAAATACTATGATATCAATTCTCGCTCAAACGGAAGCAATATATTGTTATTTCGTAATCTTCTTCCAATTACAACTTGCTAACCTGCTGGAGGAGTTTGGCAGACGAAAAACCAGTAAAGCTCCGTGTCATTAAGTGGAACAAAACCAGCCCTTTTGCCTACATCCACAAATTGGCGGACTTCACGTTCGAAGCCATGCCCTTGAGGATAAACTGACAAGCCACGAACTGCAGATCGGCCGGAGTCAACTGGTGTACTAAGTCCTAGCCAATGAGCCACAGCTGAGTGCACCCCATCACAGCCTATCAAGATCTGCCATAGCCAAAACTTTAAGGAATTAGCTTGAAGTTCCATTTGCTAATTACGTGACCAACCATCCAAAGCTATAAGAAATGATAATTTGAGGAACAAACCTTTGATTTAATGGTAGATCCATCTTCCAAGCGTACAATGACAATGGAATCATCCCCTTTGTCTTGTTTCTCGATGGACACGAGCCTTGAAGAAAAACGAATGGAGTTAGGTGGTAGTTCTTATGCCAAAGCCTCTAATAGAGTTGTACGATGAACTGCTCGTGGACCATGGAGGTTGTCAGCCTTGATTGAACATGAAAGTGGTAGGTTTAATTGGTGAAAAGAAAAAGTTGTTGAAGACTGGAATTTAAACAAAAAGTTTGTTACGAATTCAAGGTCCAAACCCTTTGTTTCCGTTCATGGTTACTTCTTGAATAGCTCCAGTTGCCACGTTGGTTACATAACCCCTACCATAAAATAAAAAATTATCATCAGTGGACTATACCTATAAACTGAACTAGTCAAATATTAAATATTTTGTCCAATTTCTTACACAAGTGAAAGAGACTGTAGGTAAATTCGAATCGCAAAATGGCAAATGGGTTTTGTTTATTTATATCAAAACTAAATAAATAAACCAAAATTTATTGGAAAACTGGCCCATGCCCGATTTTAATCTTATAATCAGTCCTAGGTGTGAGGGAAGGATGAATGAAGTAGTCTGCTTACTTTGACAAAGGAGCATAAATAGATGTCAGTTTGTGAGAGACACCAAGAGCATCCAGTGCGATCCAAGCATTTGGGAAGAGACTTAAAGCTGCTCCAGAAGTTCTTAGACGATCTGATCTTTCCAAGACCAAAGCCCTAATCCCAATTCTCTTCATAGCCAGAGCAGTTGCTAACCCTGCAATGCCTCCTCCAATTATCACCACATCTTCTTCCTCAGCCCTCCTCTTCATAGTCTCCATCTCTCTCTCTCTGTCTCTTCTGATCTTGTCTTTGTGTTCGTAGAAGGTTGTTTATATCTATGATGTTTTTTGTCTTCTAACTTCAGCTGTTTATTTATGATCAAGTGATGCATGCAATGACATATATATTATATAATATACATTGCATGGCGTCTAGCAATTTTGACCTACCTAAAAGTGCCTTTGACAAGTAATTTACAGAGTAGACATGGAAGTTCTTCTGGTGGTCAACATGGGCGGCTCGTCCACGATAACTGATCACTTGTTCTAATTCCTGTGTGGCCAAGCAAATCCCGTTAGCCCCTCGTCCACTGGACCACCAGATGTTCTAATACATTAGATTAAATTTCACGTTGAAACATCCATTTCATTAATTTCATATATAGGAATAATTAAGGAAAAATCAGAAGATATTATGCTAATGAAGCAGAAATTTTACTAATTTTTACTGTATAATTTTTAAAATTTTAATTAAGTGTTTATATTTTTAATTAAATAATTTAATTTTTATGTATTTTATCAAATATATTCTTAATTTTACATTTTTATGATGATAAAATAATCTTTTTCATATTAATTGTGGTTATTATTTATATATAAAATATGTGAAAATAATCTTAAGAAAAATAAATAAATTGTTATGTTAAATTTCTATTATTGTGATATTTTGAGATAAGATAAGTTTAAATTATATAGTATAATATTGAAGGATTATTTTGAAAATTTTAAAAAAATTACAAACTATTTTATAAATTTAAAAAAATTGTCTATAATAGTACTTAATATTAACCAGTATTTATACGATACTGTACCAGAGTCTAATCTAGCACCAAATTTGATATGATATTCGTAACACTTTTAGCATGAGAAAAAAGTCAACGTTAAAAAATACTTTACAATTTCAAGTTAAATTTGGACAATAAATTAGAATTAACATATCAAATTACTTTATTGTTAAATTTCAAATTGAAGACAATATGATATAATTAAGAAATAATGGTAAAATATTTCAACTTCTATTTTTTAAGAAAATAATGCGACATTAAATTTTCGGTCCATATAATTAACGTAATAAATCACATCAATTACTATTTTTGTCATGTACATATTGCATATTTTATTTTTACCATGTATGAATTTTTGATAGGTGTCGAAACCAACAAAAATAATTTCCTACTCTAGAACACTTTAATTTTGTGGAAATAGTGAGTATGGTCGAAATGTATAGAAACTGGTTATATAATTTGAAATTTTAGAATAATAAATAAAAAGTGGGTTTTGTAATTGAAGGATTTAATAATCGAAAATAAGATAACTGTAAAAATTATAATACAAAGAAAATGATAAGAAAAATTCCAACCCAGATATATTTCAATTTTCAGTTGAATTTTCAATTTCTTTGATCTTGGCTTAATCTTCACCAAATCTTTGATTTTTGTATCTAAAAATAATTATGAAATTAATACCTCAAATTAAGTACAAAACCAGTTTCAAATGGGAAAGATTTTATGTCCAAATAATGAAAATGATAGATTTATCAATTTTTATTAAAATCTCTAAAATTAAAAAAAAAAACACTTTTTAAGAGTAACCAACACAAGGAGAAATTCCATTCCTGGAAGATTTGCCTTTCATGTCAATGTTCGAGAAGCTTTGACTTAACAACATTGAAAAGTCAAGGTTGAAAAACTGCTCTCCAATAATACAATTTCAAGTGAAATTTGACCGCAGACGATAACTGAGAATTAAAATATCCAAGTACCTCAAACTAAATACAATCTAATATAATTAATTATTAGAAGCTTTCAAGTTGTTTATTAGTAAGTGGTCAAGTTGATGGAGTGGAAAGCAAAGAATTAAAAGTTTTAATCGAACCTATACAAGACTTGTCTAGTACAAAATATCTGATTGAAGTAATTTACAAACTATTGTATCAATTCAAAAATTTACCTGGTAAAACAAGCTAGTAGTTAGTTTATAACTTTTAGTATATGATTGGATAAGGACGAGGGGTTGGTAATTTCAAGTGTGAATTAAGAGATTAAGACTTTAACGTCTCCCTTAAAATAAGGTCAGATTGGAATATACTTATTGCTATTGTATCTTGGTGTCTTGGAGACCAACAAAAATAAAATATTCAGTTCTCCGTACCTCTGTCGTTTTTGGGTTGAAAAACACCCTACATTTGAGCTAAGCAATGTTTTCTTTTGGGCTAAAGGTGTTATTTACACCTTGTCGTCTTATAAAAATATCTAATTAAATTCTCACATAGTACTTATTGTATCATAATATTTTCTAAAATATAATCATTATATTTTGAAAGTAAAAATAGAAAAAATGATAACAACTTATTTAAATAATTTATAAATTAATAAATATTTTAAGAAATTATTTTTAAAATCACATAATAAGTTCAAATTGTCAAATTGACATAATATAAGCTACGTTTATTATTCATCTATTAAAAGCTATTAAAAACTTAACCTAGTTATTATTTAGGGTGCTTAGGTCTATTTTCCTATATTTTGGTTCTCCAACGTCTATGGCATGTTTGGGGTATCTCTTATGAAAATCCTATACTTATTGAACAAAAACAAAGTATTATATCATTATCATCGTCATCATCAGTCTAAAATTCTGCAATAAAGTAGAATTTAAAAAAGTCTAATAATACGCATCCTTATCCTGCAAATATTACATCTCGTAATTATCTACATTTTTGGTCTAATTGCAATAAAAATAGCTCACAAAAGTGTAAAATAGTTATGTTTATCAATGAGAGTAATGATGAAAGCAAGCAACGCTCATTCACTGAGCTACAGTCGCCTTCCATCGGTTGATCATTAAGCACAGCTAATTACCAAAGGGAATAGCTTCTTTTCTTCCTCATGTCCAAGCCTAACAAGAGTATGAGTAACTCGTTACTAAGACTCGCTCATCTATAGTTGACATTTTGGTCCGTACAGTTAGGCTTGGCAAATTTAAAAAATCAAACAAAACTAGATTCAGAAGTTTGAACCATCCAATCCTATCCAAACTCTAGCCTAAATTCCAAATCCGATGAACTTCAGACCAAACTTCAAACCTAGGCTAAAATTTTGGAATAGAACTCAAACCTAAGCAAAACCAACCCATTGCCGTCCCTACCTACTTAAAAGCCACTAGCAACTCAACATGACCTAAAATTAATGAGCGTGTTGAATTGACTAAATGTAAAATGTAAGATCAAACTAGAACTTATTTCTAAAATTGAGTAAACCAACGGATTAGGAAGTACAACATAAAGCCCGACAACTCGAAGCCCCAAAACAATTAACAATCACTCCAATATAATTGAAAAATGAAACTAATTCAGGAACAGACCATCATTGCATGAATTCATTCTTTTGACCACAATAAGTATTACATATCAGGAGAGTAATGCACAGTAAAAAGTGTATCAAAATTGTAAATGGAAAAAACTTGTAGCACAAATTACAAAGACTGGTTAACACTAGATCTCAACGTAAGAATGTTTTATAACATAACAAGGTAAGAACAAAAAGAAAACATAGAATAGTAGACCTAAGCTCCAATTAACATAAATCTGAAGACTATTACCACTTCAGATTCCAATAACTTGCTTCTTCAGCTCAACTTATGAATTTAGCTTCATATTCCTGGGGTGGCTGTACATAATACGAATGAAATATCCAGTCAGAGGAACAATCAAATTATGACTAACCCAACAAAGCAGCTCTTGCCAATACATACCATGAAAATTGCTGAAATTGACCTCCGCGCAAACCATCTCATATGCATTGCACGTTGAGCTCTAGCGGCTGCATCTGTACTTTCGAATCGAAGATACACATGGCCACTACTATTCCTGTAAAGCCAAAAGGAAACTAAAATATAAATCACAATTTCCAAATAAAATAAAAAAGCAACAATCATAATGAACAACCACGCGCTCTAAAAGCTTTCACTATTACACCACTTTCAGATCATCTACTCGCAAAAAGGTAGAGCCATCAATACAGAACTAAAATTTGAAACATATCAATCAGATCAGGACAGTATTATGGTGCCTTTGTGCTACACAATCCTAAAGGATTCCAATAGTAAAGGACAACCTTAAAACATATTAGGAGAATTCTACACATGCGAGCTATTATTATTACGAATATCAATATTATTACAGCTTTCCTGCAATTTAAATGAAAGTTATTGTTAAAAACCAGTTATAAAGAATCAATTGCAACTCCAATGTATCCACATCATGACATAACTTCATCATGTTCAAGCCTCACAAGAGATATTATGGGAAGTAACTAAATACATGCCCATAAATGAAAGTTGATTTGATATTTCTCACTACCATCCAGGAAATTTTTCAAAAAGAGTGGACAGAAAAGAGATTAAATTCAAAAACTTTAAAATGAGTCCAAACAAAAATAACACCTAAAAGATAGGTTCAAACATAAGAGAGGTTCAAACATGTAGCTTCATCAAGCCACTTACTTGTCTACAAAAATATGTTTCACCCGGCCATACTTGGAACATTCTTCTTCCACATCTTCTTTTATGTCCAAATCAAAATCTGGTTCTGTCTGATAATTGTACATAATAATCAGTATATAACATGATGGAGTAGAGGCGAGAGACAGAAAACGACAGACCTCAGTAGCTGGATCAAACATATTCTTCAGCAGTAAGCACTCGCTTGGTTGGCCAATAGGTTCAAAAGCTGGGGGAGGGAAAACTTGCCCTGGAAGTGTTGCTGCTCCAATGGTAGCTTGCCCTGGCATGGGTAAGTTAATGGCTTGCTGAGCTGGAGCTGAGCCATTAAGCACAGGTACTCCAAGAGAGCCTGCGATACTGAGGAAAGAAAGAAACATAAGCATATGAACAAGCAGTCCAATTAAAAAATTGAAGTACTCTCGTATCAAAAACCAACCTGGTGGCAATACCAGTACGATCCAGTTTCGCCATAAGCAATGCCCTTGATTGGGCATTCAAAGCCTGCACAGAAAAACAATACAACTCTTCAGTAAAAGCTTCATTTTCATCCATTGAAGATTCTACAAGGGCAACATAATGGAGAACTTTGATTCGCAAACATATGGCGCCATATTTCATCCTGACATCTAAAAGCAAAGAGAATCAATTAGTGCTTGATAAATGTACTGGTCAAATGTGGTGGTCATAATTCACAAAATGCTCCAAACAATTTAACAAGACAGAAAGAAATGGTAGATGAATAAAAAATTCATCCTTCTGGACTATGATGTAGTCTAAAGATCTCTTCGTACTCATCATCATATTCGCAAACTGAAGTATATGGCACATCATTTTCACTTTTACAGCTTTAAAGTCTAACTGCATCTACCAGATACAGATTGCAACAATTGCCCTCAAAGCATCATATTATGCACCTAAACACTGGGGGGAAAAACTCCCAATGGGGTCATGATGTAACATAGTATAAGATAACAAAAAAAATTACAATTCAAAAAAGTCAAGCATCAAGCCATGGAAAGATATAGAAGTCAAAATATATGCAGTAACATGAGAATTCTTGACTCACCAAACCACCACCTTCATCATCATCAAAGTCTGCAGATTTTGCAGCTGTATCTTGCTGTCCACCATGTTCAGTAACAGACGAAACCTAGAGTTCATAAGCAATATATCAGGGCTCTGACCACAAAAATACTGCAGGCAGCAAGGTGAAGCAGCAGTAGAAACAGAAACAATAGTTAAAAAGATATAAGCTTCAAGTATAAGCTAACCTTAATGGTTCGTCCGGCAATCTCCAATTTTCCATTCAAAGCATTTTGGGCTGCCTTTGCATTCTCAACTTGGGCAAACTGTAGAAGAATGTACGAGTAAATAAAACAATCAAACAAATTTGTGGTTGGAATTCTTCTAATTCTAACAGTAATCAAACAAGTTATCACTGACTTGAACAAACCCGAAACCTTTGCACTGGCCTGTCTCGAGGTCAAGTGGCAGTTGCACAAGCTCCACAGTACCAAAAGGTTCAAAAAGCTGGACAAATACAAGGAAAGACACTGTTAGAGGAATTAGTCTTTCCAACAATGCCAGCTTCCTATATTTTATACTAAAATTAACCAACCCAGGACACGATGCCTCGGCACTGTCTTAGCAAAATAAGGAATAAAATTTTCTTTCTAATTTGTTACCTGTCTAAGCTGCATTTCTGTCATGTTAAAGTGTAAATTCCCAACATAAAGTTTTCTATCAACTGGTCCATATGGTCCAGCAACACCACCTGTGCCAGCAGCAGAAGCAGTACTTTGAACAAGATTCTTTTCAGCCTCAGATGGTTTAACCATTACAGGTTGCCCGAGTAGTAGTTGTCCAGAGAGAGCTATAGCCATTGGAACGGACATTGCATCATAAAATTCAATGTACCTGAAGTTTCAATGATGCATTACGGTTAACTTGTTAGCACACAACAGATTTAGACGTCACAATCACAACTTATAAAGGATAAGGCTACAGCAAAGAGAAGTGGGGGGGCACAAGAACTCTGAGAAGCCCAAGCTGAGTTTCTTTTGCTGAATCTGATCCCCAAGTAATAGAATTTGTTAACTCATCATATTAAACATAAGGAATAAGAGTAACACAACATGAGCGCAGCCTTGTAAAAAGAGCACAAGATAATGCCACATAGCCCCATTTTGACCTCAGACACACATGCCAAGAGAGATTGTTATCCCCAAGAAAAAAAACTATCAAAATGACAATAAGTTGGGTGAGGAAATTTAAGCCCAACAAACCCATTATAAGTTGAAGCCAGTGTCCTCCATGTTTCATTTAGTAAAAACTCGGGAAACATAATGTGAAATAAAAGGAATATAAGTTTATGTTGTCTACCTTGTGTGGGCTGCATGAATTGATTAAACATGAGTGCAAGGTAATCCCATCATCTCTCATCATTATCGCATTGCTAGTGCATTCAAGAATATTGTTAAACATGATTCTAGAAATCAATATGCTATTAGCTACTTTTCCAGATTACATGCACGCAGTTCACTTATAGTTAAGCAGAAGGAACATACCCAACTCCCTTAGATCTTCTAGAATTCCTGTCCATTATCAGGCGAACATCCCTCACCTGAAAATTAAAGGACGATTATCTTCGGCCAAAATGAACGTGCAGTTTAATAGCATCAAGAAACTTCAGGTATACATATTAAAGGCACCTATCTAATGGTGCCTAAGATTACTGAAGGGATGTGCACATGTTAATTCACGCTACACATAAAGAGTGTTGAGACACCAAAAAGCCTTTATACTACCCAAAACTGCAACAGAGTACCATCTTATGGTAAAGAGACAGTTAAAAAAACGCATGCACTTTTATGCAATATCTCCAATGATTCTGAGAATGCAGCAACAAGTAAGAATATTCAAACCAAAATAATGACCAAAGACCATAATCAAATTACCTGCACAGATTTTACACCTACATATTTGAACCACAACAAAAAAGGGAATCAAACTAACCTTGCCAGCTTTTGAGAAGAACTCATATACATCTCTCTCAGTTGCTTTCAGAGGCATCTGAAATCACCAATTAATAAGGAAGCATTATAAAAAGAAATAGATGCGACAAAATCCAAAAGGTTCAAGACTTGAAAAATATGTAAAAGAAAGAGGAACAGAATTTCTACCTGATAAGCGAACACAGTTCTCTGATCTCTTTCTGGATCAGCCTCAGGCTCTATTGCTTCTTTCTTTTCTTTAAATCGCCTGTAACCCAAAAATTCCGAACGGTAATTAGAAAAGTCCAGAGGTAATCTCCAATTTGGTATCAGCTAACCAATCCTACAATCAGATCATAAGCTAGAAAGCTAGGTACTCTATTATGATACAGGAATATTTTGATGGTAAATTTTCCTGATAGTCCATTACCATAATGTATCCTTAAATATAATTGACATAATATCCTATTAATGGGAGGGAATATGAATAATGCATGATGAAGCTAATAACTGCATATGGCAACACAATACATGATGGTATAGCATGAATCAATCCAACATTGTCCTATAGAGAAGTTAGCCATTTTGCCAAGTACCACCAACTCTACGTATAATCAATCCAAAGTCCAAATATTCCATTTATGTTAGCAAACTAATAAAATATGCATCTGAAAATACCCATTTTCTATTGCACATAAAGGGTGCTATTCACATTCTTCAACAATATCATATAGAGTTGACCACAATTAATGATATAAGGCTAGGTAGTCGTGTGCTAACCATGATAAACATGAGATAAGATAATCATTCTTCTAGATGCTGTACACAACCTTATACTGCACTATTGAGCATAATCTAGCCTACACAACAAACAGACGTTAAACTTTAATCAAAGACAGAACAGTACACCTAACAGATCATTGATATCAAACAAACATCCATCTTTGAATTGTTGCCACCAAAAAGACGAACATTACCATCAACATAAGAAGAACAAATGACATGAACTTCTGGTTTTTTCATCGCTAGCCAAGCATGAGACTGATACTAAAAACACTTTATGGATCCTAGATTTGGAATCTCAGTTGCAAATATCAACCATCAGTAAATTTGGTGAAAGCAAGGGTCCTCAGTATCGTAACTCTTTAATTCTAGTTCAAACCATTTTTGGAAGGAGCAGGCATAGATTCTAGTTGTAATTTGCTTTACACCGTAAATAATCCAAGACGGTATTCTAATGGAAGATCAAATTCAACAAGATCAAGAAAGAGAACGAAGATGGCAGACATTAGATCACTCACATTGATATCACGACATAATAAAATAGGAAACGGAACCTCTGAATCCTAAAATAGTTTTTCCGATTAAGTAATAATCAAATGAAGAAAAAAATACAAGCAATACCTGCTATCTCTGAGTTCAAGTTCTCTTTCCCTCTCTCGAATCTCCCTTTCTTTGTCACGATCAATCTCATGCCTCCTCGACTTGCTCGTACTTCTGCTCCTATCTCTCCTCGACTTGCTCGTACTTCTGCTCCTATCTCTCCTCGACTTGCTCCTACTTCTGCTCCTATCTCTTCTCGACCTGCTTCTGCTTCTCTCCCTATCTTCTTCCCTCTCTCGCTCCTTCTCCTTTCTCTCTTTTTTTTCACGTTCCCTATCTCTCTCTTTCTCCTTTTCCCTTTCTCTCTCTTTCCTTTCCCTCTCTCGATCCTTGTCTTTCTCTCTATGGCTGCTCCTCTCTCGATCCTTATCTTCCCGGCTACTCCTCTCCCTATCTCTCTCCTTCTCTCTGTCCCTGTCCCTGTCCCTGTCTCTCCGGTGCCGATCCTTATCCTTTTCGCGGCCAGACTTCTCGCCGCTGCCGTTCTCCTCCTCGACTCGAGACTTCTTACCTCTTCGCTCCTCCTCGTAATCAATGTCCGCATCATCATCGTCTACGTCTCGCTTCCGGTAACTCCTCTCGCTCTTCTCGTCTCTCTCCTGCTGCTGCTGCTTCTTCTTCTTCTTCGAGCCTTCTCGATCCTCCGCTTCTTCCACTGTCTTCTCCAGATACTCGATCTCGTCGAACTCCATACTTCTCTCCCCAAGGCGCTTTGAGTGTGACCTTGAAGGATTGGGGATTTTCTAGGGTTTGGTTTTGGGGCTTTGGAACTGAAGACCTTTGGTCTGCAATTAGAAATCTGAGAGTTAGGGTTTTGTTCGGGGTTTCTAGAAGGGAGTGAGGAGCTGAGCACCTTTCGGGTTCTGGACCTTCTGGATGCTTTCATTTTGTTCTTTTCTCTCATATCTTGAATCTTGGACTTGAACGTAATTTCCTCAAAGTACAAGGGTTCATTCGTAGTAATCTTTAAAATGTCACTAGTCATTCGGTGTTAATTTTAAAAGTTTAAAAAAAGTTTAATGTTTAAAAATAATAAAACTTTAAATATTAATATTTTAAAAAATGAACCAATCCGTTTAGTTTAATATTAAAAATTTTGAACCGATTAATTTTTCAGTTTAATTTATTAAAAATCGATAGTTTATTAATTAATTGGTTAGTTTTCTTAAATTAATCAATTTTTAATTAAACATTAATTTTTTGATAGGTTAAAATAGTCATTTTTAGTAATTTTTCATCTTCTTTTAACTTTATTTAATAATTAACTAATTTAACAATAATTTAATATTCGTTAAATCTTTTAAACCTTAAACTTTTTGCCATATCAATTTATTTTTCAGTCTGGCTTTAAAAATATTGATAATCATAATTTTAAAAAAAATATATAAATCTAGATCTTACGTAGAAATTTTACAAATTAATTTTTATAAAAAATATTGTCCTATAAAGTTCATAAAGTTTTAATAATTAAACCTCTAGATTAGGTTAGCTCTTAACATAAAATGGTTTTAAAAAATGGCGAATTTGTATTAGAGTTGAAAAAATCGGATTGCCTAACCCAACCCGATCTTAAATTAGTAAAGCCAAATTTAAATTAACTCAATCTTGAGCCGAACTTAGACTAAAAGAACCGGCCTTAATGACCGGAATGCATTTACCAAAACCACGTCGTTATGGTTTATAAATTTTAAGAAATTTAATATTATGTTGCAACTTACAAAACATATTCCTCTCCCAATAAATTGATTACTATAAAACGATAATTACAAGAGTGCAATAAAAGCATAAGATCCCATTTTCCCTACAAAGGTCTCTGAAATAAGCAACGAATATCGAACTTACAATCATAACAGAGTTCATAGAGGCAGTGACATTTCAAACAATTACATTCCCTTGATTCTTCATGTCATTACACCATCCTGTTCAAAGTGACACCATCCTGTTCAAAGGGATTCTTTCACTTTGTCGACTGGCCGGTTCCTGAGGAGAAATCATCTTCGGCATTGTCATACCCCCGGATACGATGATCTCTGCATTGTTGCCAAGAATGTAAGAGGATCATTATTCAAGTCTTGTGAGAAAAAAAAAGAACCAAAATACAAATCCTCCCACTGAGCACCAAGATTAGTGCTTTAAATGAATTTGAGATAGATGGACTCTCTGAAACTTTTACAGCTCTACTTGTAAACAAAGGATCTCACCATATCACTCACAGTTACCATAGCTGTTTAGAGAGAGTGTACATAATTGTTGCTAGTACTGAAACAAGTTAAATTTCCTTTTAGAGAGCACATGCATCACTTAAACACAAAGGACGCATCAGCTTTAGGATTATCCATAAAAGTTGCACTTAGGCTATTTATCGATGTAAAATTGTAGATTGTTCAATCATTTAGTTCAAACCAGGAGGTGAACCATTTAGTGTTGATTTGGTTTTGTTTTTGGTCTTTTCAGAGAAAAGAATGCTTACACATGGTAAAAAGAAATAGAATACTAGCAGTGTAGTAAAAAATCCAAAGATTAATCAAACATCCTGAGGTTCTCTCTTATAAATTTAACATTTCATTCGTCTTTCACATTTCTTCTGATAAGTAGAGAGCAGAAGGCAAAAAACAAGAACCAACAGCTTCAGTTAAAACAATAAAACATACCTATCCCTTCTCTGATGGATAGATTTGGTCTAATAATGTCCTTTGAGTTCACCAGGAATATATCACCAATGTATAAATGGTTAGTGGGAACAAAAACACTACATAACTCCTCATCATCATTCTCTCTCTGTAGTCAACCAACAAATACAATCAGAAACTCAATGAAACTACTAAAAAGGCATAAAATAAAGTGGATTAGGAATGTTCAGAGCAATAGAATTATGATGGTGAGTTAAATAACAGCCTACTACCGCCATAAATTAGAAAGATTATTTGGTAACCAAATCATGGATCGATCAAGATACGAGAGAATTTGGAATTTGGTATGGATTAAAGTGCTTCAAGGGATCAACAAATCTAGGTACAGCAATCTCTAGCAAGAGATAAATTGCAGCATCCATACCTGAAGGATAACTGTTGATGTTATAAAACCAAAGGCATATTCACCCACACGTGGATGACGGATTATTGCGACCTCCTTGAAAGCAGTAGTATTCTGATCTGAGGAGAAGAAATGGATACATCAAATTAATTTTCAAGCAGTCTCACTGCAATTGGGATATCAAGGGGGAAACAAGGCCAGTAGAGAAAAATAATAAGAGGTTCCAGGAATTCAAAATTGATCCAAGCCAATGACTACATATGCCGTCTTTTCTATGACTGTGGCAAGCAAAATGTTCACTAAACTGAACACAGAAAGGTAATTTTATTTTAAAGGATCAAACAATTGCAGCAACAGTGCATATTGCCATAGTAACTAGAAAAGATGACGTACAACCAGAATTAAAATGCCATCATCTCTAATATGTTTCATAGTTACAATTTGAGATTCTATGACAAACCAAAGACAAGTCTGTGATAAATTATGGCCGTTCACTCAAACACAACTTGGAAAAAGTTTAGCATTTTTTTCTTTTCAAGTGCACAAAGAAATGCCAAGTCATATAACACTTGGTAGTACAATAAATAGAGTGAAGCCCAAGAATTAAGATAAGTCAGTACAGTGAAAAGCCCATTAATGAGAGTAACCCGATTATAGTAACGTAAAGTGCCAATAGCATGTAAATCACTTCCACCACTGTGTTATTCATGAATGTGTCAGAATTACAAGAAAAATTTCTGTCCTGCCCAGCAAAGTGATCCTGAATGGACTTCTAATTTCCATATCAATTTATGCAATTATGGAAAGAATGTTGAACATAACCTGGAGACACTGCAGAGCTTATTTGTTTGGAAGCTGAATACAAATGCCTGACAAAGGGCA
The DNA here is from genome assembly GCA_026413385.1 of Erythroxylum gracilipes. Lineage (NCBI taxonomy): Eukaryota > Viridiplantae > Streptophyta > Magnoliopsida > Malpighiales > Erythroxylaceae > Erythroxylum > Erythroxylum gracilipes. The sequence goes on from JANZLC010000200.1 coordinate 29,475,559, forward strand.
TCTTTTTTATAAACCACTCGCCAATCCAGAAAATGGTGGAACCAATCCATGAGGAAACAAACACACCAACCAAGAATACGAATACAAGGGATGTGAGAAAACCAAGTCCTGCATCGGAAAACACGATATTGTTATAAGAGGCTTAACCACATACATCTTAAAGAAATCATCTTCCTCGAGCTTTCCAGTGAAACAACACTCAGAGGCTATTATAACTCTGTGAGTGAACAATCATAATTCATACGATACCAAAACACAACAACATCCATAACAAAAAACAGAGGCCCCAAAGTACAAATGTAGAACTTACCAAATATATCAATGCCAAGCTTTTCATACAGGGGACTAAAGAAACCATCAACAAACTGAATAAGCCACCAAGTTACAAAGAACGTCACAGCTATTGGGAAAAGTACCACACTGCAATTTTCGAAGTCAACACAATATTAAGTTTCGGAGGTAAAATGAGATCATTACAGCAGTCTAGCAAATTAATTAACATATTTACCATCCTGTCATGAACTTCTTTGAGATCCAACTTTGGAGAATAAAACAACACGCCTGTACAAAAATAATCCGAATAAGGATCAATTACTACATTTTGATTAAATCTGAGAAGTTCCTAAATTCGTAAACACAAGTTAGAACAAACACTCAACGACAGTACGAAAATAGTCCTTGTAGGGACTGGGAATCAGAGATTGCTTGCAAAAATGCCAAATAAAATTCCAGCCAACAAATTAACAAAACCCATGTCCAAAAAAAAACAAGAGGCATCCATAGTCCACAAATCCATGAATTGCTAAAACTAACAACAACATTTATGACACAAGATGGAACCTCGCGAGTGGAGGAATTGGAGGAGGTAGGGGGAGACTTGGCGGGATCCTCGGGATCATCGTGGTCGTTGTCGGGGCGGCTCAACGGAATGGATGTCGAGTCTTTATCTTCCGCCATCTTCTAGCTTTGTCTCCGGTTGATTCAGTTGAATCAAATTTGGGTTGACTGTGCTTGATTGTGAAGTAATCGACTAAGAAAAGTGTGGAAAATGAGTAGAGATTTGATTTGGTTTCGAAGCGACATTATCTAATTGGGTCATTTATTACACCTCAGCCTTCAAGCACAAGACTTTTTTTTGACTTTCTTTTTTCTCATTGTTTTTTGAAATTGAAGCAAATGACTTGCCAGATCTACCTTGTGGAGTGTTGGCCGAGTGATGAGGGTCCTATTTGAATTCACCTAGTTAGGTCATATGTAGACATGGCAAAGGGGATTTGGTTTAGCTCGACTCGGCTTGGTTTTGAATATAACTAAAATTTAGATTGACCTTATGTTTGTTTCTACTTTTATTTTTTATTTTTTAAAAATTCGGTAAAAAAATATGTTTATTTAAGATTTTAGTTTTTGTTTTTAGTTTTGATTGTTTTCTATTTTCAAAAATTATGAAAACTATAAAAAGTTTTTTGTTTTTGTTTTTTAATTTATGATAAACTAAATATATATTATTTAATTTATTAACTTTTAATAAGAATTATGAATAATTTTATTTAATATTAAATATTTAATTAATTAAAATTATGAATAATTTAATTTTACTTTATTTAATTTTTAAATTAATTTAATTTAATTTACTTTAATAATTATTTATATATAATTAAATTAAAATATTTTTAAATATATAAATTTTAAATATAATATAATTTAATAATTAAAATATTTCTAAAATAAAAATTAATTTTAAATAGGAAGTTAATTTTAAATTATTTATTTTAATATAATAAAATAATTTTATTAAAATTTTTAATAATATTACATAAGAGATTAAAAATAATTTATCTTGAATTTTATCTAATGTCTAGCTATTATCAGTGATAAAAATATAATATTGAAATTAAAAATTAAACAGGTTTTTATTTTTATTTGAAAGAAAAATAAAAATAAAAAAAATAAAAACTAAAAACTGAAAACCACAATAAAAAAACTGAAGTAGAACCAAACGTCTCATAAGTTTAAATCTTTTTTAAGTAAGGATAGCAATATGTCAAACTCGGGTTTGGACATTATATTTTAAATTGAAATCAAATAATTAAAATTTTATTTAAAATAATGTTATTTTGTACATTTTGGAAGTATTTAAATTAAATTTAAATAATGCAATTTGAATATAAATAAATATTAAATTAAGTTTAAATCTTGTATTGAGTGGGGATAGTAATGTGTCAAGTTAGGTTCGAGCCCTCGCAGGACAAACCTAGCTTGACCATTATTGTTGGGACTTGAGGCAGCCGAAGCCTGACCCAAGCCTGATTCAACTTCAATTAAGTCGATTAATTAAAAATATAAAATAGTTTTCTTTTTTGCAAAATGACATGGTTTTGATTATACGTGTCAAGCCCAAGCCTAGTCTCAAGATTTGGTCAACCGAAACAAGTTGGACCGAAGTTGAGCCCAATTGTCATCTCTAGGTCGGAGAGATATAACGAGCCTAATATCATCCTTAATCATATATGTATAAGTAAAAGTCATATAGGAAGTCTATCCTCTGTGACACAGGATTTCTCCTACTTTCTTTCTCTAAAGTTGTTTGTCCTCTGCGACATGTGGATCTTCATTTAGGGATAATGCAAGGCGCCATGGCTCAACTCTCTTTGCACGACGCTGAGGAGGAAGGCTAGGCGCAGGAAGAGTTGGAAGGGAACCTCCAGGATTCAAATGAGAACGTGTTAGTGGGTCTGTTCCTCACAAAAGCCATCATAAACCCAGCTGCTATGAGCAATACTCTGGCCAATATCTGGCATCCGGCACGAGGAGTTCACATTTCGGAGCTCGGGGGAGGGTGTTTCAAGTTCAAATTTTTTCATGCTGTAGATGTCCAAAGGGTTATGGATCGCTGCCCTTGGACCCTTAATAACCACTTATTGGTTCTCCACCATCTGGCAAAAGGGGAAAATGCCAGCACCGTCCCGATTCGATTTTGTGATCACTGGCTACAAATCTATAACCTCCCTCCTGGATTTATGTCTGAGACAATAGCGAAGCGATTTGGGGATTTTGTGGGAAATTTTGTGGCATATGATCCACACGGGCTCATGGGCACAGACGGGCACTATCTACAACTGAGGGTGTCCATCGATGTGCTTACGCCACTGCTTCAAAAGAAGAAAATCCACAAGGCTGACAGCACAACCACATATGCTACCTTCAAGTATGAAAGACTATCCACGTTTTGTTATCTTTGTGGGCTTCTTGGGCATGTCGATTTCTACTGTGACCTGAGGCTGGAGATACTGGCATCGAAACTTGTTTTCCAATGGAACGACGACATTGTGGCTCCGATAAAGTGGAATACTCCGGGCACAAGCTCCTGGTTACGGTCAGCAGATGGTGGCCAGCTCACGAAGGACCATTATCACTTTGGGGGTTTGACGATACGACATCCAACCTCTCCCATATCGACCCCCCATGAGTCATGCTTTGGATAAGGTAGCAGGGAAACAACAATGCCCTGTCTTTGGGGCTGTTTATGCAACAAGAAACAATTCGCTTGCGGGGACATATTTGGAGGATATGGACCACGTTTTGGAGACAGAACACACTCTGATGAGTCTGGATGAGGGAAAGAAGAGACAGCGACACGAACACCCACCGAGTTTTCTCGTTTTTGGTAATAGGGATTCGACTAAAACTTACCTCCTGTCCCAACCCCCACAGGACAATTTACCAACGGCAGGACCTGCTAGGCAAGCCAGTCGCTCACCATGAAGCTCATCAGTTGGAACTGTCGGGGGCTTGGCAACCCCCGCACAGTGAGGTCTTTGAAAGACCTAGTCTATCGCCACAAACCTTCAATCATTTTTCTGATGGAAGCTATGATTGAAGCCTCTCGTTTGGATACTATCAAAAGGACTTTGGGTTTTGAATCATGTTTTGGAGTCGACCATTTTGGCAGAGGGGGTAGTCTTGCTCTTTTTTGGAATACGGGAGTGACTGTGACTGTGTTGTTTTACTCCAATAATGTTATTGACGCTGCTATTACTGGTATGGAGGGGGTAGATGGAGATTGACAGGTTTCTATGGCCTTCCTGAGCGACAACGATGCACAGAGTCTTGGAACCTTCTTCATCTTTTGGCTTCTCAAAGCAATGACAAATGGCTCTGTATAGGGGATTTTAATGATTTGCTCTCACCCCTAGAGAAACAAGGAGATGCTGCACATCCTAATTTTCTTTGTTCAGGTTTTAGAAGTGCTTTACAGGATGCTCACCTATCTGAGGTACCCGCCACGAGTCCTTTGTTTACATGGGAAAATCGGAGTGGTTCCAACATAGTGGTGCGGGAAAGATTGGATCGTGCTGTAGCCACCAGTGACTTCCTACACCTTTTCCCAGACTGTCTCTCTTTTGCAGTTAACACTACTGTTTTGGATCACTTGCCCATTATTATTGCTCTTGAGCACTCATCGTATGTATGGCATCGGAAGTGATTTTGTTTTGAAAATTCTTGGCTTCTTAACTCTGCTATTATGACTGTTGTAAAGGAAACGTGGCGGGAACCAGGACTACGGGGTACCATGGCAAAAAAAAAGCTTGTTGTGTGGCTTTGGAAGCATGGGGTGGTAGGCTTAATCGGGAAGTACTCCATAAGAAGAAGGCAGTGGGGGCTGAATTCGAAGACTTGTTGGGTAGTAATGCCCATGGTGCTAATAGCGAAATAGCGCGGTTGAGGGCTGAATATAATCGGCTACTTGAGCACAAAGAAGTTCGATGGAGGCAGCGAGCGAAGGTGTTTTGGCTGAAGGATGGGGATAGGAATTCAAAGTTTTTCCACTCCCAAGTTAAGGTGCAACGGAGTACTAATCGCATTACAGCCTTGCGAGATAATTTGAACTATCTGGTGTCAGATCCGCAAGGCATGCAGGCAATAGTTAGGCACTATTTTTTAGATTTGTTCAATGGATAATCGGTGGACTCTAGCTGGGTCGAAGGAACTGTTCCACACCGTGTCACCCCAGTAGATAATGCACTCCTTCTCGCTCCATTCTCGAAGGAGGAGTTCAGAGCTACACTTTTTCTTCTGCGCCCAGATAAATCTCCTGGCCAAGACAGCTTGAATCCAGCATTCTATCAGAAGTTTTGGGAGGTGATTGGTAATGACATCGTTAAAGATTGCAATACATGGCTCATGTCAGGTACTTTTCCTACCACATTGACCGATACTTTGCTTGTTTTAATCCCAAAATTCGCCCGTCCTGAGTATGTGAAAGATCTCCAACCCATAGCATTATGTAATTTATTGTACAAAATCATGTCGAAAGTCTTAGCCAACCAATTGAAATGCATTCTTCCCCACACTATTTCTGAGTACCAGTCTGCTTTTTTCCTAGGGCGATTAATTTCTGATAATGTCTTAGTGGCTTTCGAACTAATTCATGGGCTGAAAACTCATAAAAGGGTCTTGGGAAGTACAATGTTGAAGATTGATATCTCTAAGGCTTATGATCAAGTTGACTGGGGTTTTCTTGAAACTATGCTGATTTTCTTTAGGTTTTGATGAGCGGTGGATCAAACTGATGATGCTTTGTGTGAAGGATATCAAGTATTCAATTATATTAAATGGGTGTGAGATCGGCCCTATCATTGTAGGGGCATCCGTCAAGGGGACCCTATTTCTCCTTATCTGTTTATTATCTGTGCAGAAGGTCTTTCCTGCCTCCTCAGTCAAACAGAGAGGAGAGGCCTCATTTATGGGTACCGAGCTAATTCTAGCGGGCCAAGCATTTTTCACCTATTTTTTGCCGATGATTCGCTACTTTTCTTTAATGCCTCTGAGACTGAATGTGGAGCTATTAAGAGCATTTTGACAACCTATGCAGTGGCTTCAAGTCGGTCTATCAATTACCAAAAATCGAGCATCTTCTTTAGCCCATCTGTTCGATTGGAGGAGAAGAGGAAACTGTCTGCTATACTAGGGGTTTACACCCCGTTGGATTAAGGGAAATATTTGGGGCTGCCATCTCTTATTGGGAGAAGTAAGAAACGTATTTTCACTTATCTTCGTGATAAACTATGGCATAGGGTGAATACATGGAACAACAAATTTTTATCCAGAGTGGGCAAAGAAGTACTGTTAAAATCTGTTGCTCAGGCTATTCCGTCCTACTGTATGAGTGTGTTCATGCTTCCCAAATCTCTTTGTGAGGAAATGAAAAAAATCATGAACTCTTTCTGGTGGGGTATGAAAAAGGATGAGGGGGAAAGTATTCACAGGTTATCATGGGCCGCATGTGTGATAGTAAAGCCGATAGAGGTATGGGCTTTAGGGATTTAAGGTGCTTTAATTTAGCAATTCTTGCAAAGCAAGGTTGGCGGCTGCTTACAAAATCCAACACTCTCTTTTTCCACGTGTTCAAAGCTAAATACTTTCCTAGAGGGAACTACATGACTGCTGGATTGGGTTCTAACCCAAGTTTCACCTGGAGAGGTATTATGCAAGCCAAGGAATTGCTTCAGGTACGTGCCAGAATTCGGATAGGAAATGGGGAATCCACAAACTTTTGATTGGATCCTTGGAAACCTCGGGGCTTGAATTTTCGGTTGCTTGCAGGCACAGGAGCTAGGGGTCATAATCTAATGGTCTATGTTTTTCTTAAATGGGAGGATCGTTGTTGGGATGTGGAGAAGCTTTAAGAGGTGTGCTGTGAGGAGGTTGTGCATTATATTTTGACGATCCCTTTGGGTTTGAGGAGCTGACCCGATAAATGGCTATGGCATTTTGATTAGCGGGGTACCTATACTGTCAAATCTGGTTATTACCAAGCCCTTCTACTCAAGAAGGGTCCTTATGACGAGCGCAAAGCTATACGGAAGTATCTGTGGAACCTAACAATCCCTCCAAATGTTAAAGCTTTCATGTGGCAACTTTTAAGGGATATTCTTCCTACAAAAGAGTAGATCTTTCGACGAGGTATAGATATTGACTCCAATTGTGGCTATTATGGCCATAACGGAGAATGCTTCCATGTGTTTGTGGGCTGCTATGTCGCGAGCAAGATTTGGACTACATTTGGCTTGAATTTTCGTTCATTTGGGTCAACAATCTTTACTTGTATATGTAATGCTTCCAAGGCTGTCTCTGTTGATATAATGCAAAATGCTTGCATGGTATTATGGCAGATATGGTGTAACAGAAACACATTTGTTTGGGAAGCCAAGCTCACGCTTGGTTCGCAAGTTCTTGGAAAGGCAACCTTTTTCCTTCAAGCATGGCCAGCCGCACGACGCCTCTATGAATCGATTTATGTGGGCTCCAGCAGCTCGGTAAGCTCTAATCAGTTGGCTGGTACACTACCTAGTGCTTCACATGCAGGCACTTCATTACAATGGCTCTGTTTTGTTGGTGCAGTTATTTTTCCCCACTTGCATTGCAGTGGTTATGGGGTTGTAATTAAAAACAATGCAGGTTCTGTCGAGCTTGCCCTCTCAGGTACGTTTTCTGGTGTGTTCGAACCTAAGATAGCTGAAGCTCTCGCTTGTCGATCTCTTCTAGCTTGGGTTGACTTGCATTTGCCTGGCCAGTGCTCTATTGTTGTGGATGCTCAGGAAGTTTATATTGCTCTTCAATCATCTCGGGAAGACTCATCTGACTTTGGTAAAATCATTGATGATTGTTTAGATATCCTTAGGCGTAATATTGTTGTTTTAGTACGTTGGCTTCGCCAATATAGTAACGTCGAAGCTCATGAGTTAGCTCGACATTCTCATTTGTATGCCCCTTTTATCGTTTGGGATCACTTCCCTACCTTTATTTAATACCAGGTCTCATTTTACCAAAAAAAAAGTAAAAGTCATATTAACAATTTTAGAAAACAAACTTTTATTAGGTCAAATTATTTGAATAAAAATTAATGTCAATTTTCGAATCTTTCAATAGAATTATAAATATTAATCTCACGGTAATGATTAATAAAAAGGAGGTTTATTTTTAATTTTTTAATTACTTTAAAATCATATAGTCTATTTTTATTATTTTTATTTTATATGTTATTTTAATAGATTAATTTTATTTTAAACTCCTTGTAAAATTAAACTTATAATGGTAACTTTAAAATTTGAATGAATAAACTCATTATAGATGTTTTATTTTAATTTAATGTTAACTTGGTGTTTAATTTTAACAAAGTAAGAAAACAAATAATATTTTCAAATTTTAGTTAAAAATCAATGTATTTTAATATTAGATGAAATTATTAATATTAGCCAAATTGAGTCGTTGGGATGAATTAAGTTTCATTTTGAGTTTAGATAAGAGGGTTAATTCAAAATTCGAATAATCTAAATATTTTCATCAAAATAATATTATTTTGGTTAACTGTCTAAAACAACATTTTAGTTAGGGCTGACAATTGAGGTTGGGCCCATCCTGGTTGCCTTAGTCTAGTCTGAAGTTAATGGACTTCCAGTATGGTTTTAAAAAATAGCCTTACTCGACCCTTTTAAACAAAATAATGTTGTTTTATTGAAAATAATGTTGTTATGTACTTTTAATTTTAAAAAAATTAGTCGAGCGGAGTCGCGCTTAGGCTCGAGCCCAATCAGACCTCAAATCGAGTCAAAACCCTAGCAATTAGAGGTCAGACCTAAACTGGTTCATTATCATCCCTAATTTTAGTTTGTAAATGTAAAAAAAAAATACGACAAGGTTCTTTTAAACATTTATATTAAAAAGTATAAATCAGGTCGTTTTAAATAATTATAACTTAAATTTAACTTACAATTTTTTTAAAAAATATATATTTTGAATTAAAATTTGATTGAATTTAAATTTAAATTCATCAAATTTTAATTAAAATTTAATTTATTTTTTAATGTATGAGCTTTTTTAAAATTGTCTCTAATAAATCAAAGTCTTTTTAAAATTAAACCAAATTTTAATTAATTAATTGTCTAAAACAACATTTTAGTTAGGGCTGACAGTTGGGGTCAACTCATCCTGGTTGCCTTTGCCTGAGTCTGGTTTGAAGTCAATGGACTTTCGGTCTGGTTTTATGAAAAAACAGGCTTACTCGACCTTGGTAAGCAAAGTAATATCATTTTATAAAAGAGTTCACGACTTTAACGACTATTTTGCTCTCAACTGCTACAGTAACACGCTCTTCATTGCTCTAGTAAAACGAGCTTCGCTGCTACCGTCGATCGCCTTTGCAAGCTTTTGGTTTAACCATGGAACTTCAATCCCACCAACGACTGCCCTCCCATGACGATCTCACTTCTCAGACCACTGCTAGACATGCCGCTAAGAAAGTCCGGATCCATGAAAGGGAGGAGGATTCGCCCCCTCCCACCATTGCCCCATCTCCCCTTCCCCAAAGCTACAACGCAGCAGTTTCTAGGCAATCCCGCACAGATGAGGCAGACGAGTTTACCTGGCCAGATGAGGAACCCGTGGAAGTCAAGGAGGGAGACATTACTTTGGTGCAAGACAAGCTTGGGCTCGGAATTGCATTATCACACTCCCTCAAAGGTCGCCTCCATAAGCGCTGGGCTACGGCGGTCGTGGTCAAATTACTGGGCCGCCGCATCGGCTTCAACTTGCTCAAACAACGATTACACTCCATATGGCAACTCACAAGTCCGATGAAAATAATTGATTTAGAGAATGATTTTTTCTTGATTAATTTTGTGCAAGAAGCCAACTACCTCAACGCCCTTAAGGTGGGTCGTGGGTGATCACGGGACACGCTCTTTCTGTGTAGGCTTGGAAACCTTCATTTCGACCATCGTCCAGCGAGGTCTCCCATGTGGTCACCTAGGTCAGGTTTTTCGAGCTGTCGGTGGCGCTCTATCACCCATCCATCATAAGGGCTCTTGGAAACCTGATTGGTCGTACCATCCGCATCGACTCCACTACCCAGCAAGCACAACGCAACAGATACGCTAGAGTGGCGGTAGAATTTGATTTGCACTCACCGCTTCATTCCTTGGTAGAGCTTGATGGAGAGCGGATTAAGGTTGCTTACGAGGCCCTCCCGCTGATTTGCTTTACGTGTGGCCACACTAGACATGAAACAAAGCTTTGTCCTTGGAGGCAGTAGACTCCTACAGCACCCGCCGCTTCCTTCGAGCCCATCTCCCCGGTTGCCCCTCCAGAAGCTCACTCACTGTACCACCCAACGGATTCCCTATTGGTTGTGCCCCCATCTACATCAGCGGCTCCAACTCCCAATGACCTCTACGGCCCCTAGATCCAAGTTCAAAGGTGTAATCCACGTACTCCCAACGGCACCAAGACGGGACGCGAAAGGAGACGTTTTGACACCACCATGAGACCCTATGGGTCGCGCTTCAGCCCACTTGCCACCGTCGACGCCGCGACATCCACACCGCTTCCACCTCCAGCATCCTCGTACGTTCCCAAACCTTCTCGTACTAATAGAGGAATGTTCAGCTGGAAGACGATGTCGCTCCAAGCTCCTGGGCGGGCTCCACGCGGAAATGGGCCTCCCCTTCAGCCTGGGCCGCGCGCTCAATAGGCTGGAGTTGGCTTCCTCTCATCCAGCCTGGGCCCGTCCCCTCCCTTTGCTGCTACCCTAGCCCACGGTCAGAATGGCCTCCCCTCTAGCCCAACCCAGGTTCCCCCAAAAGCCCTTAGCCCTTTGTACAAAGGCCCCAGGCCCACAGACCCCTCCACTCCCACCCATAATCACATTGTTGTCACCTTGGCCTCCCACTCTGATGTTATTTTCCACGACACACCTAGCGCCAACCCTCCAACTGACGCCACAACCCATTCCCGAATGGAGGAAGACCCTCCGGGCGAATTTGTGTGCCCCTCCCTCGCGACGTCCGACCACCTCATTCCCCCTCCGAGGCCCCCAGACCTTCCAGCAATTACCACTTCCACCAATGATACCCCTATATTACTTGACTCACCGATGAATGAAATAGTAGAGCCTACTGAGATTTCCCCTGACGAGGGACAACTTTGCGATGGGGCCGGCCGCTGCATCTTAGGCCACTCCTTTTTACTGTTTTTATGTCCATCCTCCTATGAAATTGCCAAGGGGCTGGGGGCAAATCGTTCTAGCCCATCCTCAAGGAATACATCTGAACTCACAAACCGATGCTGGTAGTTTTGATGGAACCTCGCATCAGTGGCTCTCAAGCCCAGAAAGTTATTAAGAACTTGGGCTTCAACTAGTCCTTCCGTGTGGAGGCCGTAGGCTTCTCCGGAGGCATCTGGCTTTTATAGAATAAGGACACTTCTATTAAAATTCTGATAACCCATCGCCAATTCATTCATGTCAAGATCCACTGGACTCATACTTCTTTCGTTTTCACTGCTATTTATGTCAGCCCGACTTACTCGCTTCAACACTTCCTGTGGGACCATTTACGACATATTGCCCGGTCTACCTCTATACCTTGGCTTTTGGGAGGCGATTTTAACGCCAAATTGGACATCAATGATCAATGCGGTGGCTCCAGACTCCGTTCCGGAGTGAGCCCTTCCTTTCGCGACTGCATCCACTGCTGTCACCTGCAAGATCTTGGGTTTATAGGGCCTAAATTCACCTAGAGATGGGCCCACTTCGCGCCCGCCTTAATCGTGCTTTCGGTTTAAGCCCCTGGTTGACTACTTTTCCTCACATGACTGTTCATTCCCTTCCCTTCCTAAAATCTAATTATCGGCTCCTCCTTGTCATATTTGAGGCCCCTACGACTACTTTCCCTATCCCTCGGGCTTTTTGCTTTCAGTCTGCCTGACTGACTCATGAACATTTTGGCCAAACTGTCAAGGATAATTGGCATCCTAATTTCTCGACTATTACTACTAAGCTCGAGCATTTGGCTACCTAGCTTCAGCAGTGGAACTTCATCATATTCGGGAACATTTTTCAATGCAAACGACGACTCATGGCGCGTCTTCGAGGCATTCAAACCCACCTGGACGCCGATGACTCCGATTTTCTGCACGACCTGGAGGTTCATCTGCAGCAGGAGCTTCAATAGGTCCTCGTCCAGGAGGAACTATTTTGGCACAAAAAAACGTGGTGCCAGTTGATCGCGCAGGGGGACAGGAACACCAAGTACTACCACGCGGTCACTACAGGCCGCCGACGGACTCTGCACTGTCCCTCCATCCAAAATGAACATGGGTGTGTCAGTTCAGATCCTGGGTGCATTCAACGTATCGCCCGCAATTTCTTTGTCAATCTATAAACCATTGGTCAGTCCTCCACGCCACCCCTTTTTCCTCCTGGTTCTTTCCCCCATCTCCCTCGATAGGCATGCACAGATTTGCTCGAACCTATCTCTCCCAACGAAGTCAAGACTGCTTTCTTCGACATGAATCCTCACAAGGCACCAAGCATTGATGGCTTCACTGCGCTTTTCTTCCAATCCCAGTAGGATCATATTGGGCTTGATCTCATCTTATTCATCCAAAAAACCTTTAGACATGAAATTTGGGAGCAAGCCTTGAATTGTACCATCTTGGTCCTCATACCTAAGACCCCCTCCCCGCAATCGATTACGCAGTTCCGACCTATCGCTCTGTGCACGGTCCTTTACAAAGCTATCACCAAAGTTGTCGTCAACAGGCTGAAACCCCACCTCGACAAGCTAATAGCCCCAACCCAATGTAGCTTTGTCCCTGGCCGGCAAATTATTGACAACATCATTATCGCCCAGGAGGTTATTCATTCCATGTAGCGCAAAACTGGTAACATGGGTTTTTTGGCAGTTAAGGTAGATCTGGAAAAAGCCTACGATCGACTTTCTTGGGATTTTATCCATGATACTCACATTACTGTCGGCATCCTGGCCTCCCTCCTTAATCTTATCATGAAGTACGTTTCCACGGTGACTATGCAGATTAACTGGAATGGAGCTTTAGGTGACAATTTTACCCCTGCTAGAGGTATCCGTCAAGGTGACCCCCTTTCGCCTTACCTATTAGTGCTGTGCATGGAGCGCCTTGGCCATCTCATCACCCACTCCGTGGGCCACGGACATTGGGCGTCTATCACCTTAAGTCGCACCGATCCCCCCATATCACACCTGTTCTTTGCCGACGACCTCATCTTGTTCTCCGAAGCTTCTATCGATCAGGTCTCCGTCATCCGTGGCACCTTGGCTACTTTTTGTGCCGCGTCGGGTTAATGCGTTAGCCAGGACAAATCCCGCATCTTCTTCTCCTGAAACATTTCCCCCTCTATGGCGCGTTCCCTTAGCTGGGCGTTGGGCTTCAAACAGACACCGGACCTTGGTCGATACCTTGGCATTCCCCTGCTTCACGAAAAAGTCACTAAAAAGACTTACTAGTATCTTCTCGACAAAGTCCAACACCGCCTCGCAGGGTGGCAAGCCAACCTCTTGTCTTTTGCAAGCCGCATCACTTTGATCCAGTCGGTCCTCTCTGCACTCCCTACTTATACGATGCAAACGGTTCGCCTTCCTCGGGGGTTGTGCGATGAATTGGAGAAGATTATACGTACCTTTTTATGGGGATCCTCCCCCGGAACTCGAAAGATTCACCTTGTTCACTGGGCTCAAGTTTGCCAACTGAAGGAATTGGGTGAATTAGGGATTCGGTGTAACATCCCACCCCCAATGGGAATGGTAGAATAGTAATTTGGAAAGGATTAAGAGTAGTGAAGTAAATGGGAAACAAAGAAGTAATTACCCCTAATAGGAAGGGTGATTGATTGCATTGACTAATTACTCGAGTAATGAAGTAAATGGGAAACAGAGAAGTAATGAACAAAACAATTCCCCTGCCTTTCTGATTAATTATATAAGAATTTCGGGGACGAAATTTTTATTAGGAGGGGGGAGTTGTAACATCCACCCCCGATGGGAAGGATAGAATAGTAATTTGGAAAGGATTAAGAGTGGTTAGAATTGTTTTGAAATCTTCATCCATACCTTGACACGTGAATAGTGAAATTTGCACATGAAAAGGGTTGTACATGCATTCATGACATTTTTCGGTATATGTGCCTAAATGTGATTTTATGGTGGAAAACGTAGTTTTTGTGCTTGAAAATGTAATTGGATTGGATTGTTATGCGTTTTATATTTTTGGGGGAATTTAGGAATTTTTCTAGAAATTTTTGGAAAAAATTTTCGAACCGAAAAAATTGTCAAGTGACGGACTGACTGGTTTTCGGTACTGAAAATTTTGTCCAACGATATTGGAATATTGGGTACATGATTTTGGGACTGTAATTTGGATCCATTGGAATTTGATGGATTAAAGATTGAATTTTATTAGGGTTCTTTTATTAAAAAGGCATTAATTGATTTTGTTCTTTTTCATTAAGTGACA
>JANZLC010000200.1:29500880-29519731 GCA_026413385.1 Erythroxylum gracilipes
TGAAAAGAGTCTTACCCAGAAGACACAGTCGACTGTCGAGCGGTGGCAGATGGAAGAAGACGATGTGCGACAGGGACATGGACGACTGCACCAAGACGAGCTGCAACAGAGAAGAAGCAGTTGGAAGCAGCAGATGCAAGAAGACGGGCTGCGGTAGAGCCAGAGGAGGGCAAAACGTCTGTAGGTTTCGTATTAAATCAGGGAGAATTTGGTCATTGCTCATTCTCATCCTTCGGACAATTGTCTTATGTACCAGGGTTTTGGAATGGACGGAGTTTTTTGTCCGTGTCCAACGAGTTTAGGACAGCTTTGGACGAAGACCATAACCAAACAGGATGACAGACACCAATTTTCCATCCTTGTCCACTGTCCTCACCCTTGAGGACAGTAACCAAACACTGGGTAAGGATGGCAAAAGGGACGCTGAAGTTAACAAGCCAGGTAGCGCTTACTGGCCCAGTTTTAGACTTTATGTTGAGTTATTGACATAAAATGATATTATTTTTGTTTTTTGTTTTATAAATTCGGGTTGGGTCATTTGGGAGTTGGTCGGACTTGGGAACAGCCAGCCTTAACGATTGTCATCCCTAATGGCATTTGGTTAGGGGGCTTGAGTGTTTGGAAGGGTTTGAGTTAGGTTTAATTTTAGATTAAGTTTAATTTTTAACTTAAAATTTGAAAATATTGTTGTTTATATTTAATATATTTAAATTTTGAATCTAAAAAATCTAACTTTAAATTGTAATTTAATTAATTTAGATTAAATATATAAATTAAGTTTAACTTAAATATGGTTTTTAATAAAGGCACGAATGTTTGTTTGATAGGGGATAAGATCTTCTGTTTTAGTTAATTAGTTCCTACTCTATTCTATTAAATTTCATTCATACATTTATGTAAAGTTCACATAAATGTATGTATAAAATTAGGTGGCATAGGGTTGGAATACCTTGCTCTAACTTGTTTGATAGTGTCAAGTTCCCTAATAAATTTGATCTATAGACTTTAACAGCATTAATTATTTTCGATAAATTCTAAGATTTATTGTTATTTATGGTGAGTGTGACATGAAGAAGAGGAGAGGGTTCCCTCTATTATTATTAACATATAAAAATTGATGAGATGGGAATTTCACAAAGTGAAAATAAAATGTAGAAATAGCAAATAAAAAATGAAAATATCAAATACGTTACATTAGTTTTCTCTATTCTTAATAACCATGTATTAGGTGGTTACTTTGCACACGAGTAATATTCATAAAAATTTAATAAAAATTATTTATTAAATAATTTATCTAAAATATACAATAAAAATATAACTTTTTCTAATAAGAGTAGGGATGGCAACGGGACAGGTATGGGGCGGGTATGCCATCCCCCGTACCTGCCCCATGAACCTGCCCCCACTCCCATACTCGTCCCCATCTCCGTCGGGGATTTTTTTGGCACCTCCATACCCGTATCTGTTGGGAGTTTGACTCTCATCGAGTGCCCGTTTACTCGCCTTTTTTTTTTAAGATAAGCTTATTTAATATGAATGTATATATATATATATATTGTAATTACTATATAACGGGTAAACGGGTATGGGAGGTGGTATCCCTGTACTCGCCCCATACCTGACGGGTATTTTTGTTAACCTCCCATATTCGCTCCACTGGTAAAAATATGCTTCCTATACTTGCCCCCGTTCGGGTAATTTTATCAGGTACCGATCGAATTCGGGTACAATTGTCATCTCTAAATAAGAGTGACAATTTAATCGGTTGATTTGAGACAACAACCTTAATTTGATTTAACTTGGTTAAAATTATTTTTAAATTAAAATAATAAAATGATGTTGTTTTTATCGAAATATTATTTTTGACAAAAATGATGTCAATTTGTTATTATTTATCAATTTGCTATTATTTATTGAGCCTCCCATTCAGTTGAGCCTAGTGTTATTCAAGGCTGGAATTTTTCAAAACATTAAGCTCAAGGTTTGGTCAAGTGGGCCTATTGTCATCTTTATATGAACAAACTAAAAATGAAAAGGATAATAGTCCATTATGCTCATCATTACACATTTTTTTGATTGGATGAAGAACCGCCTTAGACTTGTTCCAAGTCCTTCAAGCATTCCTTCCCTAAAGAAGATCATCCAAGCAGGTGAAAATGATGTTTTATCCTCTTCGAAACCAAACTTCAACCTTTTCTTACTCATCATGTCGTTGTTCTAAGATCTTTTGTGAACAATCACGCGTCATGTCCAAGGGCTATGAACCTTATGAATTGTAGGACCTAAACTTAAAAAGATCAGCTTTCGATCTCACTCATTGACGTACTCTACGAGAATATGTATACTTCCGTACATTTGTTGGAATGTGCTAATAAAACAAACTACTAAAAACAACCCCTTCTTTTAAGTAAAGGTTGCATATATTGACTTTTATAAAGTAAGGAGTCTTTCGTAAAGTAAGAAATTTTGTAAATAAGGTTTAGAATATATTAATTTTTTATATAAAAAAGTTAACAAAAAAATAAGATTTTACGAAATTATACGATTTGAAAATATTATAAAAGCAACTTTTCTATTTTTGTTAGATTGATCAAAACATCAAGATTGCAAATTTTGAAAGGATGATGGGAGTTTGTGAATTGTAGAAAGCAGCCAAACGTGGACTGTTCAGCACCGGAACAAAACCAATGACTTACATATTTTGGAATTGACTTTTATTTAGGATATGGAGATGACAATTTTATTCCACACGTTTTCGCTTCAGTTTACACTTTACACTCTTCCTAACCATCACACATCAGTGCTTCTCTTTCCATTAAAGTCTTCTTTAAGAACAAATACCATTCCAATTCTGTCATCTTTATCTATCTCTAAGCCCCGGATTTACACCATTCGAGCAAGGACGGATGTACATTGGGGGCAAGTGCACTTGCCTCCATTGTTCCCACTTTTATCAAAAAAAATTATATAAAAAATTATTATTTTAAATTTTTTTATAAAATAAAATAAAATTTTGCCCTCACTTAAATTTTTTTTATCCTCATTAAAAATAAAATTTTGCCCCCACTTAAAAAATTTCTGGATCCGTTCTTGATTTGAGCCTAATCTTGATTGAATTTGAGCGATTTAAAACTCAATCAAATTTGGTTCTATTTGATTATTTTTTAATTCAAAATTTTAAAAATGACATTATTTTTTAAAATTACTTCATTTTTTAAAATTTTTAATTTTAGAGGGTGTTTAGTAGTTAGCTTTTAAGCAATATTTCAGCTGATTAATGAGTATTAGTTGTTTGACTGTCAAACAACTAATATACTTGCTTGGTTAGGAGCTGGTTGGATTGACTGATTCAACCCAACCAGCTATTTTTTGAAAAGCTGTTTGAGAGTAGCTTTTTAACCAATCAGCTAATAAAATTTTTACTGAAAGACAATTATACCATCAAACTTATTTCTAATCTATCTTAAATGTATGAGATTGACTACAACTGTTATCTATAAATTCATCAAAATGTCTATATGGTAGCTTAAATTGACAAGCAAGATATTATTCATCGAGTAAATTTACAGACAACACAAGGTATAAAACTAGATATAAGATTTGGATTTTGTTGTTATTATTATTATTATTATATGTTCTATGTTGTTTTTAGTTATAAAATTAATTTTTGTAAAATTAAATATCTAAAATTTAAATTACTATAAGAATATTCAACAAAATACTAAATTCATACCCTTATAAATTTTTTAAAAGTCACAATTTTACCAAACATCAAATGACAAATAGCTAATGCAATCCGCTAGTTAAATCAATTGATATAATCAGCTATCAGCTAACAGTTAATAGAATTAGCTAATAGCTAGTGCAATCAGCTTATTGTCAAACAAAGCTTTACGTTACGTTAGGCCAAACAGTCAAAACCTAAACCCGATTTGAAACCTAAAAATAAATAAACAAGTCGAGTTCAACTACTCAAAATCTATTCAAATTGGAGTGAACTCGTTAACTTTGAGCTAAGCAGGTTGAAAACGGACTTAATTGTCAAGCCTAATTATATCTTTATATATATATATATATATATATGTATATATATATATTGAATAAACAACATAAATTATTACAAAGTGGAAATAATTTTATAATATAATAGTAAACATATTTTAATATGAGAAATAATTAATTGTTTAGAAGAATAAATTTCATTATAATTTTTTTATAATCTTATCTATAATGTAACCTCTGCCCAATTAATCAATAACGGAACATTTCAGCAATTTACTAGCGCAAGCATGATGGATGATGGAGCACATCCAATCAGAACTTAGGGTGGGCCTACACAGAATGGGGCAGCAGATAATGTTATGATTAAAAAAAAAAAAAAGTAAACCGCGTTTCAGTTGACTGTGGTCAAAGTTGACCAAGGACCTACTGTTTCGGTGAATCACCGTTTACGTAGTCCACTTAACTACCTCTACTTTTGTAATTACTTTCTAGTCTTCTCAACATTTATTATATATATATATATAATTTATTATTTTTATAATTAGGAGTGAGTTGATATTCATTCTTAATGGATTCTTAATATTAATTAAGTGTTAATTACTTAAATCTACTTGATCTGAACTCTACTCTATTTTATATTTCAACTCTTAGCTTTAAATATTAGGGTTACTTTGGTAAAATTTATAATAAACAATAGTGAGGATATTTGTTCGAATTACAAAAATAGTCTTCTTAAAAATGCAACGATAAACCTATGTATAATTGATAATTCTTCATTGACTCTCCCAAAGCAAGCGTGAACTTATTATACTGAGGTTTATCCTTTACAAATATCATCATCACATTCAGTTCGAAATTTTGCAGTGAAATGAAGTGGAGTCTGGAGATGTCTGATAGTACGCAGCCTTTAGAACATATTTTAAAAAAAAATTAAATGAAAAAAGAAAATTTTCATATTTATAATTTTTAACATTAGATATAAGAAGTAATTTATAATCCTTAATTTCACTTGTATTGTTGAGAATCAACTTAACTTGACATTCTTAATTAACCACATGGCCTAATTCTCATAGTGCTCTACTCATTTTGCATTATGTTGAACACGGATTACAAGTGGAAGGTCTTCCACTAAATCACCACCTTTTGTGTTTACACACAAACATAACGTGATTAAGAGAATAATAAAATTTAAAGTAATTAATTAAAGAATATCAATTTTGTAATTATGTTATTCTTACCATATTCTTATTGTTTACGGGTCTTTTGAAAACAACTTTTTTCTAATTAGAAATAAGGTTACGTATACTAATCTTTCTAAATTTTGTTTTAGCAAAATTGTTTTACTGAATTGTCGTTGTTGTGTTGTTGTTCCGAGATAAGACTTTGTATCATTTCTATTTTTAATAGATGCCATTATAAAAAATGGGTATTTTTAATTAAAAAAATCAGCAAAACAAAAAATGGGATTTTTAATCTTGACAACGTTCAATGTTTCAACATCTGTATTATTACGAGGCAACAACTTGCTTAGCTTGAAGCTTCAGGACCGACTTTATCAAGGCTGGCTTGGGTTTCTTAAGATCTGTCTGTCTCTCCTTTGGCCTATATAAGTGTCCTTTTGAAGAACCCCCGAAGGGTTTTCTTGTATAATTCTGAATCTTCATATATATATATAAATATATATATGTATGTATATATAGAAACAGGAACTTTTATAATTTGCATGTGTTTGCTTGGTTTTTATGATTCTTGTTTCGGAGCAGCTGATAGATACGTAAGAGTTAAGTGTGTGCTGTGAAGGTGGCGGATCAAAAAGAGAACAGTAAAGCTGTTGGTGATCAGCAGCTAGATGATGTGGACATTGAAGAATGGATTTACAGGCCATTGAAGCAACTTCAAGCTCCAGATAACCAGGCACGACTGTCTTCGCTTTCTGGGGTGAGTAAGGAGAGAGAGATGGCGGCTATGGTGTCTGCTCTGACGCATGTGGTGGGCGGTGATGTCCACGCCGACAAAGACCCTTTGACGGCTTCAACTGAAATTCATACCTGTTCAAAGAGAGAAAGAGAACAAGTGGAAGTTGGACAAGTTGATAAAAGGCTTCGTAATGTGTCAGGCGACCATGTAGGCTCAAGCTCATCTTCTGCTTCTGCTGATCCAGGTAAGCTGAGATTATATCTTTGCTTGTTCGTCTCTGAGTTTGTTTTTGTTTTTTGTTTTTTTTTTTTCTGAATTCATTATAGGAGTTTCTTGCTAACATATAAACATGATCTTTCAGGTTGTGTTTTGTCTGTTCTGAATCCTGAAATGTTTCAAACTTCAACTTATTAGGTTATTCATTCTCTTCAAACTTCCTTGTAAAGATTGCTCTAAAGTCGTCTTTTACAAGATATGCTTTTCCTGACCTTCTTAGCAAGTTTTGTCTTTTAATTAATAGGAAAAAGATCTGTAAGTGATAAATAATAACAAAATATTATTTTTATTTAATAATTATAATCATTAAATACTAAGATTTGTATGCATTAAATCCGTACAGAATCTAAGTTGATGAGTTCCTTTATTTATTAATGCAACATTTTCTGCCATCTTTCCTGGAGCTTAGTGCTTGTTCTATGTAATCAAAACGAACTTTGTCTTCTTCTTCTTCTTAAATATTTGCAGATAGTCAGGGTTCAAGCCGAAGCACAAGCACGATATCAGCAGCAACTCAAATGGCGTTTACTCCAATCTATGAGCATCATGAAACATACAACGAAGAGCCAAGAAGAAAATACAGAGGAGTGAGGCAAAGGCCATGGGGCAAGTGGGCAGCTGAAATAAGAGACCCATTCAAAGCAGCCAGAGTTTGGTTAGGCACTTTCGATACTGCAGAAGCTGCAGCTAGAGCTTATGATGAAGCTGCTTTCAGGTTCAGAGGCAACAGAGCCAAACTAAACTTCCCTGAAAATGTCAGGCTCATACCATCTAGCTCCAATCTAATGACAACCCATTTCAGTATTTCTGATTCTCCAAATACCCTTTTGTCCATTCCATCATCCACTCAGCCAATAGTTCACTCTCAGGTTTTTCACAGTACACAAAACCTTGAGACTCCAAGAGATTATGTGAGGAGCGATTCTCAGTTGGTATTGGGTGTTGGTGGTTATCACAGTCAACCAACGAGTCTCTATGAGCAAATGATGATGTCTTCTTCAATCCCATCTCATTTTCACCCTTCTCCTTCATTTGCTTCTTCTTCTAGTTCTTCATCTTCTTCAGCACAACCAGCTACTTGTTCTTTTCCTATGCTTTGGCCAGATCAGCCTTCCGGTGACTTCAAATCTGACATCACCACTCAGAGTGTTTACCCAGATTGCCCAGTGCCTCAGTGGTCAGATTGCAGTAACTATACTTCTTCAGGATAATTCATTACACCTCTCAGTTGCTATTGTCAAGTAGTTTTACGAGTTTGCTTTTGCTTTTATTTTTGTTACCATTGTAGTAGTTTGACGTCATCTTTATTCGGATTGGACAACACATTCTCTGCTACTATTTACACAAACAAGGGTAAAATTAGTCTCTCTCAATGTGGAGAGCAACTCTTTATAAAGGAAGTCTACGCAGAAAGCTCTTTTGTGCTAATCTACAAGCTTGTAAAAGCTTTCTCAAATGTCTCCGAAAACACATCCTTAGTCTTAGATTACAAAACAAATTGATGCAAAAGTGTAAAGAGTTGCTTAACTAACCATTGACAGGCATTGAACAAACACTAGCACAATTGTGACATACTGAATAAATCAAAACAAGTACATGAAGTTGTAATTTTGCGAGATCACGTTCGTTCAGGATTTGGTCAGGTATAACAAACTACTAATGCGTAATGATTTGGTTATAGTTGGATGAATTCAATTTGAGATTCGATTAACTATGACAAAGTATTAATGCAGGTAAGTTCAAAATCCAATCAGTCTAGAGTTTTGCAGCTAAAACATGTGGTTCTGATGGAGGGGCGGTGACAATTTAGCTGATCATTGAAACACCAAATTGCATTTGAAGTTTGAGAAGCTTGAGTTTACTCCTGCTGATGTCATTTCTAGTTGTCTATTTGATCGGAACTATTAAGCATTATCAGAAAGTTTCAGATCTTCCTTGGAATTTTGTCACCAGTTACCGGCCACCGCCCCATACTTCATCAATAAGGATTGAAGTAATTGGGAAGAAAAGAACTTGAGAAGAACAAGCACGGGGCAGGGAAAAAAGCAACTGAAAGGTATTTTGTCTGGCAAGACTTTGCCAACATAAGCTGGCCATCAATGCCTAAATTCATTGGAAATGCTTCTCAATGACAAATGACAACCTAAAGAATATTAAGACTCACCAGCTGGCTATGAAACAGGACTTACCTGCCAGTTGCAAGGAGAATGAATTATAAGGATATATCTTAACTGAAGAACTTGCAAGGCTACAGAGAGAGGAGTAAAAGAAGAGATTCTGCCATTAATCAGCAGCAAATTAAGTTATGTATCAATCTTCAGGTCTAGAATGCACGACCTACATCACCATCCCAACAAAGAAAAGAAACAATCACTTGACGGAAAGCAACATTACACTCTGCAGGAATGTGATTTCAGTCATTTGTTCCGCAAAACAAAGAACAGAGGTCAACGATTAAACCTTGACATACTTTTCACCTAAAAAACGACTAGTTTCCTCCACTGAACTTGCAGAGTAGGTGTACAGTTGGGACTGAGAGCTATACCTGCATCGATGACGAAGAAATCATCGCTTTCAGATTTTAAGAGCTGCCTTGTGGACCATGGTTTCTTTGTGTATTTGGTGGCAACTCTTTTCAACGAGATCAAGCAGCTTCTCCAAGTCCACTGCCCACGAGTTGAGAATGTCATTGCCATTTTTTGCTACTTGGAAACAGACAATTCCTATTGGCCTGTCAATCTTTGCCACCAATGCTTTGGACACAACCATATCTGAAAGATGCTTCTCTGCTTCCTACATAGCAGGGAACAAAATCTTAAACAAACAATAATAGAAAGCACGGACTGGACTCGAGGTAACCATGACAACAAAAACACAAAGAGCATAGAGCAAAAAGATCCCAGGATAAGCTTGGAGGTTAATCGGTCGTGCCATTTGCAAAGGTCTCTCCAAGTGATTATTTAAGTTTTAGGAATACAGTTTGAGAAGATATTCAAGAGCAATGGTTTCTGGAGGATATCAGAAGGATCAGACCTAAATCACAATGCCTGTCCTGCATTACTAGTTATGCTATTCAAAACATAGAATATAATAAACTGTTTTTGATCAGTCGAACTTAATAAAAAAATGATGAAAGCTATAGTTCTGAGCACTACTCTGCGCAAAAGAAAGCTTGAGATTATGCAAAAAGATTAGATGCTAAACAGCATATACAGAGATAAGATGACCAATCTGCCAACTAGCTGGGTGCTGGTTACTTGAAGTGAATACATTTTAGAACGTCTAGAAAGGTAACGCAGGTAAACAACAAAGATGAGCAAAATTATGTCACCTCATGAACACCCCATCCATCCGCCAATAGTCACCACTACCCCACCCCAAACACAATAGAAATATCACTAAAAGAGAAGTTGAGCTGAGACGCACCTGGATACTGAGACATAATAATTCGGCAAGTCTCTTCATGGTAATCTTTGAGTAGTACTTGGAGACAACAAGGATATTCTGAAAAGTGTTTAAGAACATCCCAGATAAATGTGACAAGAACTATATCAGCTGCAAAAAAGAGAGAAGTTGTTTTTATGAGGGGAAGAAACATTACATGTTCAATTATCCTCTGCCTTAAATCTTCAGCTGCTTTGTCACCCAAAGACCCTCCCAACAAGTTAGTCTCATTTTCAAACTCATCCTTGTAACAATTCCAAAGAGAGGTCCACTGAATGACCTCCATTGTGACCAACTGCTTCAACAGCAACCTACCCGAGAAAATTGCATAGGATTAATTGAAAAATCGTTTTAGTGAAGACAATACTGAATAGAATTGAGACAATACTGAATAGAATTAAGACAACACAGACACACATACTTGAACTTTGGAAGTTCAGAAAGATTCTTATCTTCCAAGGTGGAATTTAGAAGGCTTGACTGCATTGGGTCATGTGGCGACAGTACCAAATACCAACAAATTTTCCTCAACACCTATATATTATAAGAAATTAGAGCACTCAAGTAGAATCCATAGAATCATACCAGGAATAAATAGAAGATAAATTGTTACCGGAATCCATTGTGCTGGATTCTCTTTGACAGATGGAATCTCATAAATTGCCTTGTAGCATCGGGAAATTTCAAGGTAGTCATTGTTATGGGTGTAATATCTAGAATGAAAAGACAAAGTACAACATTAAGATACACCAACAAGAACAATATCACGATCACTAAGCACAGCAGTTAAATTTACAGTCCACAGCACAGTTAAGCCCCAGGAAGTTTCCCAAAGTTGTGATAAGAGAACATATAATTCCTTTGGTAGAAAATAAAAGGGCAACCTTGCCTTGTTAGGAATTACCTGGATAGAGATTTCATTACACACAGAATTATAATTGAAGAGAAAATCAATCTATAAAATAAGTGTGCCAACAAAATCTCAAAACTTAATACATGGATCACATATGCATATATTTTAATTCCTTTTAGTTTGCAGAATCAGAAAACGTGAAATCACTTGGGTATCCCATCAGACAAATATTAGCAACTTGAAAGTTCAAAACTTTTATTTTCTAAGGACATACACAGTGTACACTCCAACTCAAGGCAAAGGTACTTACCCCAGGGGATGAGCTTCAAAGGGAACTATTAATCTTCATATATGACCCCTCATCATCCATAAATAAGGAGCTAAAAGCATTCAAGAGTAAATGGAATGTATCCCTTTTTTCATAGCACTCCAAAAGATTAGAAAAGCATTATCATGAAATGCAAATACTTGTCTATCATTCATCAAAATCTTTATAGTTGCCATAAACAAATCTTTGCTGTGCTCAGAACACCAAGTAAAACACCACCTCATTCTTCAAATGTCCAAGGAGTTCAAACACATATTGTTGGGTCACAAAACCTAAGCCACTACACAGAACAATATTTACAAACACACTGGACTCACACTTCTAAACATCCAAACATGCCAATTCCCTTTGTAACAAGAGGATGAGTACTAACGCAATTATAGAATTAACACGTATGAATAGATGAACTGCTGAAAGATCCAGTGGCAAAGCTACTCAAAATGCAGAATATTGTTATGCCCCACACAAATACTTACAAGTAACACAGGAAGTTCAATAACACAACGAAAAATTATAATAAGCAATATGAAAATAAGAAAGAAACTGGGAAACCACATACCGGATCATCAATTCATAGTAGATTCGTTTTAACTCCAAAATTGATGGTATGTCGGCTGGAGCTTCTTCGACAACATTGTCACCTTCCTTTGGCTTCTTCTTTTCTTTGGAAGGATCAACATCAAAGACTCTAGGACTGATCTTCCTTGAAAGAATTTGCGCACGAACATAATCTTGGCGATCTAGGCAAAGTCTTACCTGCCAAACATTGCCCACAAAGTCCCATTTCATTAATATGCATACAAACAAACACTTAATCCTAAAAGGGCAACCAGGCAATCACATTGTTCTGGACCCATAAGAGGATCCAGATTGTTAGTATTTTCCATAAAGTGGTTATCTTAAGTGCCAAACCTTCAAACTTGCTTTCAAGTCAATGCTTGTACGACTGCACAAATGGCCCTACTCAGTGAAATTTAAAAGGCCCAAATTTTTAGAAAAGGAGTTACATACTTGCTCAAGAATAAAAGCAATTTTCTCTGTTTTTGCCATAGCACCAAAAGTTTCCACCTGGGGTAAAAAAAAATGTCAGTAAATTAGTGCATGAATAACTGTACATCAAAATAAACATAACAAAGGCAGGTAAATGATATTACTAATCGCCACAAACTTACAGCAACTTCTTGCATCAGTTCTGCAGCTTCAGCAATAAGTCCCTGTTCTTCCTTGATCTTTGCCAATTTTTTGATCAACCGTGCTCTCTCAATCTCAACATATATCTATACCAAATCCAATATTATTACCACTAGATATGAACAAGAAGCATGTTTTTCTATGTTCAATGAAACAAACTAAAAACGTTATCACCTTTCCAGCAGAGACATTGTTAAGTGTCTTGATTAATTCAATGCGCGTCTCAAGATCCGGAGTCTGATCGATATACTGCATTGCTTGCTGCACCATTGCAGTTACAGCCTGTACAGGAACCAGACACCCCAATTAACAAGATCCACAAAGACACTCTCCCCAAAAGATCCTTTTCAAGCACACAAAACCATAGGTTGAAACAAATTTCATGATATATTAATAGCGAAACCAAAACACGACCTGTTTGAGTTGACCGCGTTTTTTAGAGAGAAGAAGGATCTGGTCGTTAAGAGTCTTCCAATCTCTGGCATCGAAGCACAGCTGAAGTATTTCTGTTACGGCCTTTTTGGTCCCGACGACGTCGCCGGCGAGCCTCATTTGCTTTTCCACATTCTGTAACTGCTCGATCGCAGTCTCCAAATTCGATTTCCCGTCCTAATTTTAAAAACACAACAATATCAAAATCAAGATCATTCAAACACGAAATATGAGAGAAATTGCAAGGACTCACCATGAACTATAGTGACCGTAGTTGCAGAGAGGATTGATAGAGAAGAACCCTAAGGAGTGTATAAGAAGTAAAGAAACTTGAGGAAGGCGAGTGACAGGAGACGAAACTCTTTTTGTCCTTTAAATATGTACAGAATATAGAGCTACGAGCCCGGTTCCCTTATTCACCCCCACAAAAAGCCCAGTCCGGTCCAATGCATGGAATTTTTAAAATTCATTTCTTGAATTTTGTAAAATCTTGAAAAAATAGACTCGAAACACAAGTACTGGTCCATTGTTGGGTGCGACATCAGGAGATGAGAGCCCATAAGAATGTTGTCCAAACCCAAGTAGGCGAACAAAATTTCTTGATTCAGCCGTACATCAGATCAGAGAAACCCTAATTCCTGTGCGTGCGTATATATATATACCTACATATGACCCCGATTTGGTCATTATCGTTTCATTTGACTGCCGAGGTTTCACTTTTCTTGTTATGTTGATCCGTAATCGTTTTCTTCTATGAATATCTCGTTGAGTTGTTTGATTTTGAAACATGGGTTGGTTTGATTTTGGATTATAGTTATGTATCTGAGTTAATCATATTGGTGCTTTAGACTAAAAGTCAGTTCCTTTATCAGGGATTGTAGTGCTTTATAGATGAACAAGTAACTATCAAATGTGTTGTTGATTTATTGATAACGTAGAGTTGAAGGTCAGGGATGATAAATTTTAAGGCTTGTTTCTCAAAACATTCGCAGTGGCCGCCCAAGAGCTTTCGCCTTCGCCAGGCTTGAGAGCTTCTGCTGTTTTCATCCTTCCTTGGATGTCTGAGACCTTCGCATTTCAAGTGTTCATGAATATTGCTTTCACTTGATTATTCATGAAGTGTAGTCTTGAAGGATGATCATTATTCTTTGTTTGTCTAACTTTGGAGATGTAACCCATACCAAAATTTTATTTTGTTGAGTATGCTTTTCTACTTATCAGTTGGATGTTGATATTACATGTCTCAATGGGTGTGGTTTGCGATGGAAGGCTTTTTCTTGCCATGATTGAAAGATATGCCTTTGACCAGTGATAATAATATCTTCCTGTTGTTGCTGTCATCTTATCTGAGTCCCAAACTTGCAGATTTATTGTGATTCCCTGTCTGTCCTTGTTTGTTTTGGTTCAATACTGCAGCAATATTAACTTTTCAATCCCTTATTGGTTAAGTGTTTGTTTAAATTGTTTGTTTTGCTGATTTTTGAAGTCAAATGATGAATTTGGATAGAACATCCTCACGTTGGTCATTTGAGAAACGTCAAGTGTTTGCTTTGATGCAGTGATCCAATGTTTCTCGTGGTTTCCACTTTTTGTACAATACTTGTCTGTCAATGGATGCATTTATGTATATAGATGTACAGGATGTGTGTTTTAGTAGTGTCCTCTTTTGCACTGTCATATAAATCTGACTTCTTGTATCTCTGTATCTCCTTGACTCATGGTCATGAGCGATGGTGAGTCGCCAGATCTTAACTATGGATTATCTGAGTATAATTGCTCCTTTTGTATTGTCATTCATATTTGTGTTAGTTCCTATAAATGCTCCCTACTGGTGATGGCAGAGCATCATGATGATAGAATCTGTCCGATAGATTTCATGACAGGATAAAAACCTCCTACTCATACTGAATGCTCTTCACCAAGTATGGTTTTGTTTTGGTTGTTTTCTTTTTTAGGTAATGCTATTTAATTTTCAACTTGAGTATTTGCGGTGAGAGTTGCTTACCTTCTGCAATTTGAATTTAACATTACCATAGCACGATGAGGATTTATATCACTTGAGATCTATGGATCCATGGAATATGCTATTAATTTCTAGTCCTTTTCATTCTGAGTGCTTTTGGTTCTATTTCACACAGGTTTTTGGTTAGGGTTGTAAAGTGATTCAGGGGCAAAATTGAGAGTTCTTGTTTCTCAAAAGATTCTCAGAGCTTTTGCCTTTCTTCCAAAAGCTTTCGCCTTACGCCTTTCGCCAGGCTTGAGAGCTTTTGCTGCTCTAATCATTCCTTGGATGTCTGAGAAATAGAAGGATAATCTTCAGTTTCAGGATAGTTTTCTGTGTATTTCCTGTTCTTAGGTTTGGCATATCTAGGTGTATATTTGTTTGTAGTGACCTATGTTTTTGTTTTATTAATGATAAGTGAGAACCCCTGTTGCTCAAAACATTCCATGGATGATTGCAACCTCTGTGCTTGATGTCTTTTTGGTCTCTCACTCCATTCGAGCTGGTTTATTTTGTACTTTCTTGTGTATAACATACTTTTGATATCAACATATGGTTGAATAAAGAAACGGATCCGATCTACAGCACTCATATTTCCGGGGATATTCTCCTAACCACCTGGCTCTTGAAAGAGATACGATTGCTCCAATCTGAACTCAGATTAAGCCCCGTCTCCATCGGTCTATGCAACTCACCTTGTGCATTGCTGTATGTGATGATGACAAGATGAAGTCTTGATTCCCTTATCCTTCGATGCCTGAAATATGCTCAAAGTATAACAATTTTAGTTTTTATTTCAGTGTTGTGTTATGTCGCTTTGTATTAGTTGAACACTTGCTTTTGGTCACTCTTGGAGGCAACAGTGGTTGAATTGATGTTTAATCCATGCTGCCCAAAAGCTTGGTCAAGTCCCTACTAATTTAAACACCAAAAGCTACATGAACCTAATTTGAACTTCAATGCACTTTAATCCTTCTTGACACCATTGTTTCTAATTAGATTACTAAATACAGAAGAAGGGCAAACACTTATGTACATGGTCCATATTTTGCGATGAGTGAGAGAGGGTCGTTAATTATGTACTTAACTTTACTAGTTTCAATATCGTCCTCTAATCGTTAATATCCAATACAATCAATTCAAATTAAAGTCTTTAATTCAAATATATGTCAATAAAGCTGACACTCAGGTTATCTCTAGTTATACGTATTTAATTAGACCTTGTGTTTGATTAGTAAACAAGCACTGTTTATCTAAATTCAGGTTAGTTAACTTCATGCAATGGTTTCTTTAACAATTTATTACTTTGTATCAAGGTTTAGTACTGGTGTATCGATTATATTGGACCAAAATCGGTATAAAGCAGAGGATCGTTTGTACCGAATTTAAATACTAGTTGGTACTGATATAGGCCGGTTTCAAATAGGATTCAAAATATCGGCCAATTATTAGCTAGTACTGAAAATTTTTAAAAATGAGTTTTTTTGCAAAAAATTTTTAAAAAATTTAAATTCTCTATCCCTCTTGCCTCTCCTTTCTTTCAAAGTTTTTTAATTAGTTATTTTAATTATTTCAACTTTTATAATTATTGTGAATTTTTAATTTTTATTTTTAAAATAAAAATAAATATTTTTAACTAATAATAAATATAAATTAAATTAAACTTTTAAAAAATATTTTTTATTAAATTATTTTTAATATTTTATTTAATATTTATTAATAAAGTATTAATAAAAAATTTATTTTTAAAAATAAATTATTTAAATATTATTATTTATAAACTAATATTTATTTTATACACTTTTAATTATTAAATCTAAATATATTTTAAATTTATTTATATTTATTAATAATTATTAAATTAATCTTATAAATTAATTTAACTGTGATTATTATTTATTATTATAATTTTTTGATACATAATAAATATACATTACAATTGTACAATATGACAATTAACTATTTTGTAATTTTTAAAAAAATTTAGGGACCATTTCATAAATTTAAAAAATTATCCGAAACGACACCCGATAATCGATATTAACCGGTGCCGATATAATATCATACCAGAATCCGATCTGATACCAAGTCCATTACGATATTTGCTTTGTATTAGTTGACTTTATTAATAAATGATTATATATTATTTCAAATTATTCCGTAGCAATTAAAAATGTATATTTTTTAAGTCTCAGCATAGACATATGTTCATCATAAAACGCCTTAACA
Source organism: Erythroxylum gracilipes (assembly GCA_026413385.1). NCBI lineage: Eukaryota > Viridiplantae > Streptophyta > Magnoliopsida > Malpighiales > Erythroxylaceae > Erythroxylum > Erythroxylum gracilipes. The sequence continues at coordinate 29,517,555 of JANZLC010000200.1, forward strand.
GTACCACCTTGTTTAATAGTGTAATGATGTTGAAATTTCTTTAGAAGTCAAGGTCAAGGTTTCAATTCTCTCTTATCTCAAGTCTTATCTTAACAAATGAAGAACTAGTAACCATATTGAATGAAATACATGAATGCCATTGGCATTGCAATGTAAGATCAAATTTTCGATCAAATCACATCATAAAATAATAATTTTTTAAATTTTTTTAAGAAATTTATCTAAAAAATTAGTGATATGATTAATAAAATATTTCAAATAATAGTCGATTTAGTGACATGTTTTGATTTTTTATATCGGACTCAGATCCTCTGTCCAACTTTTTCTGTACCAACTCTGTCCTATTAACCTCAACCATCCATTTATATGGGACTAAGTTAGACAAAAAAATCCTATCTCTTTATATCCGATGATCAATAAATTCAACTTCGCGTTGTTCATAGAATTTCGGGTCTAATTCGAACCAATCAAAATTATCTAACGTCAAGGAACCATGGATAAACATAATGCAAAACTTTTCAAAGTTTTTTGTATCATTCAAACCAAGAGTGAACTCTCTACCAAAGATACAAAAACGTATCTGCACACTCTTAGTTCTGTAACCAAGGTATGATACCTATACTATAGTAATTTACATCTTCAAGCTGCTTCTAGCTACCTGCTGCTACTCCTACTACGAACAGTCAGTTTTCTGAAGCCTTGAAGCAATCTAAATCACAAGAGACCTCATGAAGGCTACACCCTAATAGCTGACTATGGCTATACACGATGTGGTATGGTTTTGTTTCTATTACTGGGTATAGGTTCAAAATCGTGTGAAGATAGGAACAAGAAGAATTTCCAGGACTTGTATAGTTCAATCACTCAGCCCATTTTCTCCATTTCAGTTATGAATTGGAGGCTTCTTTCTTGCTGGCGTGTAATCCATCCCCACCAATTCATCAGGATCTGGCAATCTTTTATTTCCTTGTGGTATCTGAAGATCGTTCTGGTCCTTCTTTACTTGATGATTATCACCTTCATTTAATAGCCTCCGAGCTGCAGAAGTTTTGAGTCATCAAATTTTGTTAAGTTATAAGCTTCAAAACAATGTCAAATCTCTGAGTTCTTGAAACACAAACATGGGATGTGATCAAAAACTAGATATATTCATTAACTTACCAGTCACAGCCTTGGACATGAAGCAAAGAAGAAGAAAGGCCACAAGAAGCAGATGCTTAGATGAAGTCGTTGCCATGTTAAAGAGGAAAACAGTTCGGGGTTTTATCTCAAACTTGTTGGTTTCTCTAGCTAGTAGCTAGCTAGCTACTTTAGGTTGGTGTTTAAATACAGAAATCAGGAGTCCCACTAGTGCCTTGCTGCCTATATGCTTGGACATGTCTTCCCTTGGAATGTGACCTTTGAGTTTGTAGTAACTCTACGTGAGCCAAAGTAGGTCTTGTAAGTGTCGATATCATTGTCTCCCTCCTGTCTCTACATGAAAGTGGTGGCAGAGACAAGACTCGTTTTAGATCAGCGACTTTCTGCACATTGTCATACAGTTAGGATAGGTCACTCTGTGTCTGTATAAATAATAAAATTTAAATAATGACTAATTAGGGTTTGGATTATTACTAAAATGGAACTAATCATCCAAAAAGCAAAGCATTAAAGAATGCAAGGAGAAAAACCGACAAGGATGGAAGCTCCAATCATTTTCATATAAAGTAGAGTGATGAAAGAACAGTGTAATGCACGGAATAATCACGTGACATCCACTATGGATTACTTGTTTAATGGCCCCTCCGTTTGTAGTTTGTCCTCTAACCCAACACTCACTAAACATGATTAAACTTCACAATTGACGCTTTGGATAGGGATGTTTGTGTAGTATGAATCAATTATTAGCACAAGAATCCATACACAATGTCAAATTATGTGAGAATTACTCGCAATTGTTTTTAAAATTTTTCATGTGATTATAACTTTTTTTTTTGAAACTAAGCAAACTTTCATTAAGCAAAAAAAAAAAAAACTAAACATCAACCCAGAAGAGGCACCTAACCCAAAGCCAAAAGGCTTTACCCCATAACACCCGAACCTAGAACCTCTTCTGCATTGACAACAAGCGAAGGACAATCACAAACAAGAATAGAAGCAATACTACTAGGGACAGAATCCCACTCAAACCGGTGTGC
>JANZLC010000200.1:29519831-29537688 GCA_026413385.1 Erythroxylum gracilipes
TGTACCGACTTCTGAGTGATCGAGTGTTTAGCACGCCACCCTCGCGGGACAAGGACTCGGATGTCACCGTCGATGTCGGGTTCGGGTCTTGCGGGAGTGGGGTGTTACAGTAGAAACACATAGCATAATCCACCTAACCCATCGGACATCAAAACCCAGTTTGATCAAGATGAACTCCAGATAACCCCAATCAACCCTGTCATATGCCTTACTAATGTCTATCTTTACCGCAACATCACCATGAGAGCCCCTCCCTTTATTCTTCATGTAATGGACAATCTCAAAAGCCACCATAATATTGTCAGATATAAGCCGGCCAGGTACAAATGCTGATTGCAAAGGTGAAATAATCCGAGGAAGGAGGACCTTAAGCCTGTTGGCAAGGACTTTAGCAATGATTTTATAACTTTTTTATAATGGATTTTAGGTTTTATTTGAACTAATTTCACATCGGGCCCTCCCCTATAAGGTCCCATTGTCGGGGCATAAGCGCCCTCTTGTTACCTATACATGAGGCGGCATCTTAGCCTTACCTTTATTTGACTAGGTTATACAATATCTGGTTCGACAGGACTAAGATCGCTCTCATATTTGTAGCGTTCATGATTGGCCTACTCAATTATGCATCGATCGAAGGCCATGACAGTGCAACCAGTTCCATATCATATCTTAAGATTAGGGGCACGATATCAAATCTTTCTACAGGTTTAGGAAGGTGTTGTTCTGACCTCCAGCTACCAATGACACTTTCAGACGAACTGGGAGTGTAATTATTTTAAAATTATTTAATAAATTAATAATTAAAAATTAGATAATAATTTAATCTAATTATTATTTGCATTTTCTAAAGTATTTATTTTGATTAAACATTTTTAAATTTTAATTGAGTTATAATTCTTTTTAACGTGAATCAAATTTATCATAATATTTTTGTTAAACTTAAAATTATTTGACCTTCAATAACTTCTTATTATTGATAATTTTTCATTGATCATGTCCAATCATAAAAGCTAAATTTTAATCAAATTATTTTCATCCAACTAATACATATTAATGAAGAATATAATACTAAAAATACACACATTAATATCATTTATGGACTACATGTTAATTGGTGTAAGTAGGTTATGTGTTAAAAAGTTTGTTATTACTAATCAATTAAATTCAATATATTATTTAAATTTTAATTGTTGACTCGTATATATATATATATATATCATTATTTATTCTAATCGTCTCTCTACTAGTTAAGAGTAAAATTGTATACTACTAGATCTCCTTCAAATTCTTTCCTAATAATTTATAGTCCAATGGAAAAAATTAAAAAAGGACCCTATTTTGCCTTATTCAAATCTTTATGAGTGTCAAAAGTGGGCTCTCGTAAAAAATAAAACAAAGTAAAATAAAAACAAGTCAAGAGTGGGCCCTAGGTAGGTGCCCTTCTTGCCCTTGTCCAGGGTCTGACCTGACCTCCTCAATCCTCCCATTTAGTAAGATTTTGACTGGATTATTATTGTTGTTTTCGTCATCATTATTCATATCAAATTTAATAAATAACATATTATGAGGGAAAAAAAAAGTTTGTGAGTAATTAATAGAAAAGAAAATCAATCCACTACCTTGAATTGAAAGATTAACAAGATGATTTGATAAACAAATTAAATGATTGATTGTATCTAAGATTTTGGTTTCACTTGTTGACTTAAGCTAACTTGTGGTTAGCAAATCATACTTCAATCAACAACTTGATTTATCATAGGAGACAACATAATTGAGAATGGGGGTTGCCTGTAATCCAAAACCCTGACCATGTTGCTTAAGAGTTTTAATCCAAATTTAGTAATTCACCATTTTTTTTACAAACAAATTTGATTTGTTGTGAGGGTCGACAAGCCAGATTAGACACATACCCACATCATCAAATTAACACATTTTGCCTAAAATTTTGAGGATTCCTCTATTTGGACTGCCCTACATAAGGGGAGATCTTCTGTTTCATTCCCCTTGTGCCAACTCTCATCCACATGTTCTCGTCCACTTATTTTACAATAAGTTAATGAAATGTGTGGATGAAAATGAATAGAACATAGTTAGTACAGGGAAATGGAACAGAGGATTTGTTCCCACTCTACATAGATTTGTTATGGTGAAAAATATTAAAAATATTTATAAGTTAATAATGTATTCGATCAAATTAATATTTACAAGATCAAAAAGTGGGATGGTGAAAAATATTAAAACTATTTATAAGTTAATAATGTATTCAATCAAATTAATATTTACAAGATCAAAAAGTCTCCACTTTTGATTAGAGTTGACAGATCATTCTAGATCATACTCAAATAATTAGATAAAAAATTAAGTTGATCGAATTTCAAAAAAGGTTAATCAAACCCAATTTGAAACCAATTCAATCAAATATGAAAATTATTTGAGTTGAGTATTAATCAAATAATCTACACCTAATTGTATTTTAGAGCACAAATAAAAGGGATCAAGTTGAGTAAGATTAACTTAAGCTAATTCAATCATACTTTAAAATAATAACTCAAGCCAATGAATAAAAATTTAAGTTAATCAAAATTTAAAAAAGTTGATAATGTATTCAATCAAATTAATATTTATAAATTTAAATTGTGTACATTTGATTAGGGTTAGCAAAACAACTTAAAGTCAATTTGGAACTAATGGAAAAAAAATTTGAGTCAATTAAAATTTAATGGAGTTGATTAAACTCAACTTAAATTAATTTAAATATAAAAATAATTTGAAGCAGGTTTATTCAAATAACTTATACCTAATTATGCTTTGGGTCAAGCCTAGACAAAAAGGATTGGTTCAAACAAGGCTGATTTGAAGCTATTTCAATTACATCTCAAAATAATGATGATTAAACTTGATTTGGAATTAATTCGATCAAATTTAAAATAATTTGAGTTGAATTCGAACCAAATAATATGAACTTGATTGTATTTCATATTGAGCCTAAACAAAAAAATCAAGCCGAGTAAGATTAACTTAAAGCTAATTCGATCATATCTTCAAATAATTTAGGTTGAATATAAATAAAAGATTATAAATCTAATTTTAATTAAAAATTGTTGGACAAAATTAATTGTCATCCCTATCTTCTATTCACCATCTTACAAATTACTAATATGAGAAGAAATCTCTTAATTAGACTTGGTCATTAAGCTTGAGTCCAACTCAATTTGACTAGGTTTTGGCTCGGGCTTATACTTTTCTTTTCGAAGTCTAATTCAGTTCATTTCGAAGTTTGAAAGTTTTAGGAAAAATGACAGTAACATTATTTTTTAATTTAAATTTAAAAAATAAATTAATTGAGTTAAGCCCAAACCTAAAACTTGAGCGAATCAATCGTGAAACCTTTGAATTAGTGAACTTATAAAAAAACAAAATTTAATAATTAAAGCAAGAATGACAATGAGTCAAGTAAAGTCGAGTTAGGTCAGGTTGAGTCTACTCAAGCTTGAGCGTAGACTCATGGCCCAAAAATTTGAAGTTTGATAAGGGCAAGAAAATATGGCCACACTCTAATTCAATGAGACTTGCCTGTATAATTTAGTATGACCTAGTTTTTAAAAATTAAAAATTATAAAAATAATGTCATTTTATATTCACTTTTATTAACAATTTTGGGCTTTCGATTAGACTTATCAAATTGGGTCGAGCTAGTCAAGACAATCTAGGTCCAAACCTAGGGCGAAAAGAGTTAGACTCGTTGACTTTATGTTAGATCAACTCGGACTAATTTGTCCAAGCCTAACTTCAATTACTCTATTGAACAAGAAAAACAAAAAGGAAAGGGTAAACGAATCCTTCAACGTGCAGTCGATACGTGAGTACTGTTTTGTCATAGTATGGACTTAACCCAGGGATGTTGTAGCCAGTGGTCCATCACGTGCCAGGCAACGTGGCTCTGGTTATGTTGGGTCCGACACTATCCAGGGACCAGGGCTGTCAAGGTCTTTTTGGACTGATTAGGCTAAGCAGCCAATGCCATCACAATATGTCTTCAAGTCCTTGGGCCATGGTCGGGTTCTAGTTTGTGGTCATTTTCCGACCCTCTTCCTTGGTCACATTTGTTTGCAAATTAGCATATCTCTAGCCTGGAAGAGACAATTTAGAATGTTACAAAAGGGTGCAAGATCACGTGTCTGTGTTGCTTATCTACTCTTCTTTGATATTGACAAAGTTGGATTGGCAATAGAAGCAACCATGGCCAAGAGATTTTATTTGTCTTCAAAGGTTTAATTTTCCTTTCTCCGTTTTTTTTTTGGCTACGACGACGTTTTGCATTCAAGAAATGAAAAAAAAGTTTGTTTCTCCGGCGACAGCGTTTTTACCGAATCGATTCAAATTCTATCAATTCAAACTAAAAGCATAACCCTCCCGCGCACGGCGCACCCACAAAGTCGGATCTTTCAATGTCAACTGACCCGATCATAGTCTCCGACGAAGAAGGATACGCTGACGACTATCACCGGACACCTCTTCCTTCCGTCTCTAAGAAACTCCGCTCCGATCCTGCAGCAATCCCCACTGTTTTCATCATCGACGATGATCCTACTCCTCAAAAACATCCTCCAACCGCCGTGGCCGACTCCTCCCCCTCTTCTCTACCTTCCGTCGTCCCAGAAACCCCACTTTCTGACCTATCCATCGTTAAATGCACATATGCTGCTTCTATTCCTGATGTTAGGGTTTCCATCCCAGACAAGCGGTTCTTTGGTTAGTTAATTTCTGCCGACTCTACTATTAAGATTTTGCTTTCATTTTTAATTGGAGAGTGTAAAATGTTAATATTCTACGATTGTCTCATGTGTCCTTTTTCTGTTTGGTTTTGTTTAAAGAGAGTGATCGATTGGTGTGTGTGGACTCTGAAAACGACGAGCGTGAGATTGACTGCGAGTATAAAGAGAATAGAGCAGCTTCTGGTGGTGGTAATGATGGTGCGCAGGAGATTCATTGGAGTTCTAGATTTAGTAGCTCTGTGGATTTGGTTGGTATGCTTGTTACTGACTCGCAAACTTCTGTTGATTGTTTTTTGATCCCAATTCAGGGTGTTGTTTTTTGATATCTGTGTGTTTTAGCAGGGAGTACTAATCTAACGCAAATATTTTCCGAGGAAGGTTCTGCGGCAGAACAAGCGTTTGTTCAAGATAGGATGAATCAGGTAACTCTTCCTGATTGATATCTCTTTCCATTTCTTACTTATCCAAGGATGAACTTTCCGAGTGAGCCTTAAACTGTTGGCATTTTCAAAACGCGAATAAGAAGCATCATGGAGACAATACCAGGTGAAGTTTACATATAGATCGTTTCAACCAAGTTTTCATCTTTTTTGTTGCTTTATTGTGCGAAAGGAAATCTGAATATGTAAGTTTCTTTAATGTGCAAAAAAATAAAAGAGAGAGAGAGGGACATAAAATTATAATGTTTTTCTTAAGAAAATAATTTGTTTGTAGGTACAAATAGAATCTATTCTTTAATTAGGGGCCTTAGCTGATGTTCTAATGAACGCGAATCTTATCCCTCTTTGGCTTGGCTAACATAGAATTTTGATGCTTGAAGTTGCTTGATTTTTCTTAACTTGGTGATTACATGAAAGTTCAAACTATTTTTTTTAACTTTCAAATTTCTAGAGATGTCAATGGGCCGGCCCGGCAAGGCCCAAGACTACGGTGGCCTGGCCCATCACAATTTTAAAGAAAAAAGTCAAAAACGATGTTTTTTCCGACCCACCGTATTTTTTTTTTAGAAAAAACCTAAAAAACGACAACGTTTTTGAAGTAACGGTCTGCTCGTAGCCTGGTTAATTTGGGCCAAAATTGGGCTGGGCCCTTTTTGACATTCCTACCAATTTCCACCTTTCTAATGCTCTAAATTTACTAAAATCAGGTACATGATTATTCGGACAAAGAAAATTTTACAATGGACTACTTTTCTGACAAAGAAAAGCAGAAAAGAAGAGCTAAAGTTAATTCTGTCAAGAAAAATAGTTCTGATGAAGCTGTTGTAAAGAAGAGGATATCTAAAGAGGAAAAAATTCAGTTGATGGAAGAAAAGAAGCTGAAAAAAGAAGTGAGTATTATGTTAATATTATGAAGCCTTAGGTAGCATATACCTTTATGTTATCTGATCAATTTTTTTTATTTTTTATTGTACAGCAAGAGAAGTTGCAGAAAGCAGCTCTGAAGGCCCAGGCTGCTGAGTTTAAAAAAATGGAGAAAGAAAAGCAGAAGTGGGAGAAAGGGAAGTTTGCCTTGAAATCTATTGTAGCTGAGTTTGATGCTAAGGTAGTTGAACAGGGAGCAGTTGGAGGTAAGGATTTTGGTGAATTCTCTTCTTTCGTTTTTGAGTAGATTTGTGGACTTATCTATTTCTGATTAATTTGTTTATTTTAGCATAGGTCATTTGCTTACTAGATTTGCGGATAAAGGTCTTACGTACCGCGTGACACCGAATCCTATTAAAAAATCTATCTTATGGACCATGAATGTTCCCGATCATATATCCCAGGTACTTATTGCTTTATAAAGTTTCTTACCAGTGTTTGTTCATAAGTTTTTAGAAAAGGCAATTCTTTTTAGTTTTTATTTTTGAGGTTGCAATGTCATTTTGTATGTGAGAGTGCTGTTAGGCTGCTTGTAGACAGAATTCATCTCCCATTTTTGAATCTTCATATACAGTCTCCTCTTACTTTGTCGCAGCTTTCTTCTGAAGGAACTGAGATTCGATATGTTGTACTTGTTTATGAAGCTGAGGAATTCTGCAGTCTTGTTACCAGTGAAGCACTTCTAGATCATGTTGCAAAGGTGCAGAGTCATTATCCATCTTATACTGTTTGCTGCCTGACAAACAGGCTGATGGCATACATCAATAAAAGGTGATTCATGCCCGCAGTTACACTTGGATTTTAACTATAGTGTTCTTTGAGTGGTTGAAATTATATACTGATTTTAGATTTTGTTACCTTTTTCAGCCCTCATTTATCTTCATCTAGGAATAAGAATGGCTTATAAAATTTGGGTAATGAAAATTGTTTTTTTAATCTGTTATTTTATTTTAAAATTTTCTCTATTCAAGTATGAATTGCCTCAAGAGAAACAATTCTTCTAGCATCTTATTTTCTATTATGGTTTTAAGATGAGCTTGCATATTCAACGTTCTTCTTCTTCATCTTTTACATTTTTCTTTTTTCTTTTTTCTTCTTCTTGGTGTTTCCTTTCTTATTCTAAATCCAATTGACGACCTCGATTGAGAAATAAAATCAGTTGGAACACTTAAAATTGAACAGGAACAAATTAAAATTGGTCTTGATATTGACGTAGTCACTTTTCCAATCAGTGGTTGAACTCGGTCTTTTCAACTGCAGCATATCTTTCTTCCCAGTGCAATAAATATATATTCTTGAGTTGGGCAGCTACTACCTTGAAAATTCCTCTTGACACCCTATTGACCAAATGAATTCTATTCTCCAAGCGGACACGATCCCTATCGTCTACGAAAATTCCTCTTGTTTTTTTATTTGTTTGTGCAATAAGTATTTAGATGCAATTTTAAGACCAAAAAAGCTGTCTTCTCTTCATAGTTTTCTCTGCTACAATTCTTCTTGTGTATATATCTGTTTATGCAGCATGAATTGAAATGTTGATATTACAACTAGGGAAAAGGAACAATACAAGAATCCAGAAGATGAAAATGGTTGGAGACGTCCACCTGTTGAAGAGGTAAAATTGCTAACTGAAACTGCATACAAATTTTTAAAGGTTTAATCATGAGATTTCTTAGGGTTTGACATGATTTTCAATTGTCGACAACTTCTTGCTTCAGGTTCTGGCAAAATTAACTACTCATTTCATTGGGGTACATTATAGGCAGTGCAGAGATGAAGCAGAACTTGCAGAACATGTCGTTGGTTTGACGTGCAGCCTGGCATCTTGCCAATTTAGGTATCACCTTTCATTGGTCATCAGCATCCAAAAACATTTTCTTTGTATGCTGCTTAAGTGCCTCTCTTTTCCTAGGTTTCTCTCCTGAATATTTTCTAATGTTAAGATGGTGAAGTTTCTGAAACATTATATTTTCTTTGAATTCTAATGCAGAAAGAAGTTAACTCGTCTATCTGTGAATGCCAATGGTTCATTAATCCCTAAGGATTGCGTTGATAAGAATTTGATAAAAAGGAGTCCATGGTGAGTGGTGCATTCTTAATGACGATCAAACTTTTTAAGATACATTCTGGCAAGCACTTCTTATCCATCACGTTCATTTTTATATGCTTATATCCCTATTTGAATATTACAGTTTCTTGGATGAAAATAATTAGTTGACCCTAGACATAAATTCATTGATGTTCATCATATGTTTCAACTTAATTACTTTACACTGAAAAGATTATGTATCTGAAGAAATGTTGGAAGTTTTTGGACAAAAGTAGCCTCTTGAAAGGCTGTAAAATATGTCATCATACCCAATAACTTTAACCTTTCTGATGGGCAATGGTCAAAGTACTCTTGAGATTATGAACACCTGTTGCTGGATATGGACACAATAGGCTTCAAGAAACATAAGGAAATAGAAGAAACAAGGGGATAAAATGCAACAGGGAAATAGTTTGAATGTGTATTTCTATTCTTCCCAAACTTTGTCCAAGAATAATAAGCTATTGTGTAATAACCTAATGCCAAGTGGATCTTTTATTATCACAAAAGGGCTTGTTTGTGACTTTCATTTCTGCCAGGTTGAAAGCTTTGGTGGCCATTCCAAAAGTACAGCCTCGATTTGCAATTGCCATATGGAAAAAGTATCCTACAATGAAGTCCCTGTTGAACGCTTATATGGACCCTAAAAAATCAGTAAGTATAGGCAAGCCTTTTGTTTTATTTCACTCGTTGTTCTGGAGTATCCATTACTCGTATCATTGTCAAAATAATCTCCCTTGGTCGGCCATTCTGTTCTGTTGCGTCTGAAGTAAGTAATTTGCAACACAACATTTATTATTCTTACCAGAAGTGTGAGAAAGATGTGTAAATCACTAGTATTTACATAAATGATAAATCACCAGTATTTACATAAATGATGAATTTGTTGGATTGTATGGTGGAAATATGAATTGAAAAAGTGTTCCATCCTTTTCGAAGTAGTGCTTCTGGCATCATTGTCATTCATATGATGCAAAACTAGAAATAGCTGCAAATAAGCTATCAAGAACCGAGTATCCACTAGAAATACTCAATGCAAATCTCATCTTCCCTGGCTTACACTAAGCTCTATACTTGTAACTAAGCAGAACTAATTACTTTTTGAACTTATTTACTTCTGCTCCCTTTACATTAATATTGCAAAGAAAATAACGTTTAAACACTATCAAAGGCCTAACTACAGTGTATGTCTCTTCTATCAAAATGGCAGGTGCATGAAAAAGAATTTTTGCTCGAGGATCTGATGACAGAAGGTTTACTTGGGAGTGACAGAAGATTAGGTAAGATTTGTTCTAAGCGAGTCTACAGAATACTTATGGCTCAAAGCGGAAGCATCAAAACCGATGATGTTGAGGATGGTGCAGATCTTTTCGAACATCAATCATCTTAGGCAACTCCGGTCTGCCATTCTCTGCGTTCAAGCATGGGGGTTTGTGGATACTGACTCCATCGGTGTATCATCTCGGTCATGTTTCTAATCTTGGATGGTTGATTTGTTTCCTACACTTACAGCCATGTTGAAGTTCTAGGTGGACTTCACTAATGTAGGTGGACATTGGAATCAACTTGTTGTGGCATGATTTATTTGTATCATGATCAGCAGCCTGCTGATGTAAGACGTGCAAATCAAATAATTGCCTGTGAATGTGGGAGGGGTAATGTTCTCCCATGCTCCTGTTTAAAGTCTCTAGATCTGGACAATTAGTTTTAAATACGCAAATTACTTTTGACCCTGGCCATATCTAAACCGAGATTATGCAAGTATCACACGTGGCAGCATTCTTATAGTTTTTTGGTGATTACTCTTACATGTTAGACACATTATTACAAAGGACAGCTGATTCATATTTTATGTACTAAGAACCTTTACAATCCCTAGGAAGTGAGTAGCTATTGGTATAGGGGGGGTCCTATTTCTCCACTTTATACCTAACACTGATGTTTGCCTCCACTACTTCGAGCCCTTCGAAAGCGATTACCTATTTTATTATGATTTTATCCGACGATGTTTTTATTTTGTCGGAGCTGTTGTTTTCTGTTTTCATCAAGCACTTCGCTACTGATGATGTTTTCTGCAATGATTGTGTGCAATTATAGCCTCATAAGAAGCAACAACAGCCCCAAATTATGGCATTGGGCTTCCAAGGAGGATATATAATACTAGTTGAGCTTGCAAAAGAATTGATCTTTAAAGCTAATTAAGGTACGCGTGCCCTGAACATCTTTTGCAACAAGAATCTGTTGCTAAACTAGTACAATTCAGTTAATTTCCTTTTATTAGAATAGAAAGCAATGAGATGAAAGCTTGCCATTTGATTTTGTATTCTGTTTTCAGTTTTTGGAACACAAAAGTCATGTAGAAGAGGGTAGTTCTTGTTGTTAAGAAACATGATTCCTGATTATAGATTCATAGTTTAGCAGAAGTTAGGTTATAACTTAAAACAATTTGATACCCTTCATTGACCAAAAGAAAGCTGTGTACTTCAAGTCGGATAAGATTTAATTAATACTAACCATAAGGGTTCGTTTAGCTGACACGCTATAAGTAATTGGAAACAGATGGAAATGAGGGTTATTAACTTGAAGTGAAGATAGCAAATCACGAAGTGTCAATGTCTTATGTAAACATGGATATAGAATAACTTTTTAAAAACGACAGGTATGGCCCTCCATTGACTATTGCATCCCACAAAACTTATCATTCCATATAGTGAAATCCCCATTTTGTGTTCTAATCAAATAGCAAAAAGGGTATTGGCAATTTCAATTCCTTAATCATCAAATTCCATCACACGTCATAGCCCATGCACTCCCCACTAACGTCCACTTAGAAAAAAATTTGTGTGCTCAACAAAACCCTTGATTATTATAAGCTTCTGTTGCTTAATTTGTGATACGAATTCAATCAAACCTGGCCTTTCCTCTAGTGCTGCTATGTCCATGGAGAAGAGCAAATCCTTTGCAGGTTACTCTCATGCCTACTCAGAAATCCGGCTTGGCCTCGAAGACCGGTCCAAATCTTATAGCTTCAACGGTCCGACGACGACGAGAAACAACGATGAGTTGGGTGCTCCTTCAGGCAATCCAGAGATGAAGAGGAGGAAAAGGGTGGCTCAGTATAATTTGTATACCATGGAGGGTAAGCTCAAATCATCATTCAGGAACAGCTTCAAGTGGATTAAGAGCAAATTCATCGATGACTACTATGATTGAACTTGAGTGAAACAGATAAACTTGAACATGATTGTGTTATCACTTCTTTTTTCCACGTACCATCTTCTCTTCTCCTTTTCTTGATGATACATATGTATGGAATGGTTTGAAAACCCTTTTACATGGTGTGTATGTATATATGATGTCTTTAATCGTTTTCCAAGTACAAACTATTTAAGGACAGAGCCAGTTTTCTCTGTTATCAGGAAAACAGTAGATTTTTCTGGCAGAAATCGACCAACCCTTTTGTGCATATCTTATAGAACTTATGCATGAAAGTTTCTTTTTAAGAACTATACTCACATCCCAAGCCGTATGAATAATGTTGAACAACTATAATCATGAGGTAGACAATCAAAGATAACATAGTCACTCTGATTCAATCCTCAAGCTCCCTTATACAGTGCATGAAATAATTCTCATTTCTGTGGAGCAAAAGACACTAAACTTTCTCAAACCTTTTTTAAAAATATCTTTTTTTTGTAGTTTTCAATTTTCTAAAATTTTTTTGCTTTGAACCTTAACATCGTAAATTAATTAAATACTATTTATACAGTGTTTTATTTCAACTCTGAAGTTCGAATTGAACTAAATAAATTTGACATAAAATAATAATTTATTATAATTATATAAAATTGTTAATTTTAATTGAGTTTACTTATTTCATATCAATTTTAAGAGTTGAATTAAATTATCATATTAGTGACATTTAATTAATTCTCGTATGATATTCATACCGAATATATTTCATCGTTTTTTTAATTGAAGTTTAAGAAAAGAGTTTTTTAGAAAAAAAAATTAAAAAATAAGAATTTTAAATATTAGAGATTTTTAAGTTTCTTTATTTAAATTACCTATTTCTTTGCATTATCATCATTATACCTAATCCGAAGTTTCGCAATAAAGAGAAGTTTGATAGTATGCAGCCTTATTCCTACTAGTAAAAAGTTTGTTAGTATGCAGCCTTATCCCTACTAGTAAAAAGTTTGTTTTCGATAAACTACAGTAAATGTGACAACAATAAATATAGATTAAAGAGTAAAAAAGTAAAATTGGCACGCTAAATGTAAATAAAATTATAATAAATAAATAAAAATAAAATATAACTCAACTTTTAAAAATAAAACATATTTTAAAACTAAAATATAACAAAAAAATATATTTTTTTATCTATAAAAAAAGCACTAGTATTCAAATAAGAGAGTAATCAAGTATCAATAAATTGTAAAAAAACTACCAATACTTAAATAATAAGATAACAATAAATTATCAAATAACTTGAATGCATGTATACAAATAATTTCGAGCTGGCTGAGTTCAGACTCGGGTATTTTTGTCATACCTATTGTCTTCTACTTAAATGCCTCACACGTATGTCCAGAGTTTTTACAAGTGGGGTTCATTCATGTAGTGGGTGTATCCACCAAGCAGATTCTAAGTATAAACAAACAAAAAGGAAATAATTGCATAATACGATAGTCAAAACACAAACCTCCTTCCACTAAATAACAATCATCTACTTAAACTCAGATTATACATAATCTTCAATTCTTATTATCAATTACTAAACACAGTCACCACTTTGTAGCAAGAACCGATCACCTGTTTTCGTTACTTTTCTGACTTGCTGTGGTCCCAACCTAATCCATGGACATGATGAACAAACAATAATTCACTCAACCCTCATCATTATACTGTTTAATTAGCTTATGAGGATTTGGAAGATTCCAACTTTCAACTTGCAAAAGGAAAAGGCTGAGCTTGTCTCCATTGTGCTTATCAACTAAAAAGTTTCAAGCTAAAGCTGAGGATAGAGTTGTTTTTCTTTATCATGATGATTAAGAGAAGGTGATGGGTTATGAATGTATGGTAGATCAATTTCTTTGATTGATTATGAATTGTTAAGTTATGGAATAGTGTGCTTAAATTATAATTTTCTTATAATTTAAGAAATCTTTTTAAAAACTAACTAATATTTAAAATTCTTGACAAAAAGTTTTTTTAATTTTTAGTTTTTTTAAATTCCTCCTTTTAGGCTTCGGTTAAAAAATAACAGTGGAATATATATATGTGTGTGTTATAAACGTCAGAATTAAATCAAATTTAATTGGTTCAAGTTAGGTTTAATAGTTGATTTGAATTAGCATATTAGTGACATTTGTCAACGTCTGATGTTTATATTGTATGTATTTAGTTGCTATTTTTTAATCTAAGTGTAACAGAATAAATTTTCCCAAAAACTAAAAGCTAGAAAAAGTTTTTTTCAAGAATTTTAAAAATTATAGGACTTTTCTAAAAAAATTTAAATTACAAGAGAGGTCTGTATTTTTTATCCTATAACTTAAACTTTATTATGTAAATTGGAGAGATTTGATCGTCATCGTTATCATCACATCCGGTTGAATCCTGCACCAATGTGTGGTCTAGGAAGATTTAATAATACAAAACCTTACCCCTATAAAATAAAGAGGTTATTTTCGATAGATTTATATGCAAATGTGAAATGAAGAGTTTAAAAAGAAATAAAGTAGTTATGTACATAAAAATAGATAAATAATTATAATAAAGTAATAATCAATACGTAAAAATAGAATTAAATAATAATAATAATAATAATAGTACTAATAATATTAATAAATAAAATAGATAAATAAAAATACAAATAAAATAAAACACTAACAACTTATCAATAAGATACCCAGCTTGCAAATAAGATGCACGAGGCAGGAGATTCACATACACATCTAACCTTATAATCAATCATAGTAAAGATGCATTTAAGAGTAAAAAGCGGTAGTCAGAATGTATGTAATTAAGAAAAAATGAAATATCTAGACAGTGATAGAAATATATCAAAAATTTTATAATATAAAACTTAATATTGACATTTCGGAGACGAGCTCGCTCCTAAATTTTGGAAATCTTCTCTTCACCACAGGAGTAGGATGTAACGATCTCTACTTCTATTGTTGTTAAAATAAGAAACAAGAAAATTAACATGCATGCTCATACAATCAAGGCATGACAATAATAAAAACAAACAATACAAGTTGGAGTTATTTTTCATCTTGACGATTAAGAGGATGGTGAGTTGAGAGTACGCATGGCTCTTAATAAGATTATGTCTACAACTTACCGTGATGGTCCGGAAAAAAGATGTTGGAACCTGTAGTTCAGTGAGCTTCTCGCCATGGCGGGTTATGATTCTGGTAAGATCAGACTGCATGAAATCGAAGACAAGGTAAAGGCTATTTATTGCATCCTTGAAGTGGCTACTCCTTGAAGCTTAATGATATTGCGATGATCAAGCTTCTGTAGCATCATTATCTCTTGAGCCATGAACTTGACACTTTCAGGCTCTAATGTTTCGAAACGAACCTTCTTCAAAGCAACAAGCTAGCCAGTCTCTCTATCTCGAGCTTTATACACATTGCTATAAAGACAGGATCCTCTGTTCAACTTTCTCTATACTAACTTTATCTCATTAATCTCAACTATTTATTTATATGAGACTCACGTAAATAGATGGTTAAGATTAATAAGTCAAGATTAGTACAGAAAAAGTTGGACGGAAAATTTGAGCTCATTGCTATAAGTTCCTTGACCCGCCTGCAAACAAAGAAAAACAAAAGTACGAATTGATTATAATATCTTTTAAGAAATTTTGTCTATCTCAAATTTTTAATTTTTAAAAAATAATAAAATGATATTGTTTCAAATAAGATAATCTTTTTCTATTATTATTTGAGCCTCAGGTTGAACTGAGTGAGGATAACTTAGGTCTGACCTGTTAATTTCAGCATGACGAATCTTTTATCAACCTTACATATAACTTTATATTTAAATATTTTCAAATTAGTATTTATATAATTATCTTAAACTTTAATAGAATTAAGTTCGTGATAGTTTATGCTATACGAGAGTTATCCAAGAACATATAAGGAAAGAAGCCATGGAAGCATATTCCCATGGCTTTCACAACCTTTTCAAGTTTCAAGAACAGATTCTCAGATAACTACGAAGTTCCAGGAACAGATGCATGTACGAATCATCAAGTAGAAAATGCAACAAATCTGATACTAACCTTAGCTAACTTATCATATGAATCTGCACTTCTAGGCACCAAACTAGAAAAGGCTTCTTTAAGGACATTTTCAACAAGCCACTTTGGCCATCCGTCCACAAGCTCCTCTCCTGCAATCTTCTTCAGACTAGTCTTCTGTGGAAAATTTTCACCACCACCTTAACTCCGTCTCCACCGCCATTTGCTCCGTTCAACGTGGCCACCCTCTTTTTATCAACCTCTTCCTCGATCCTTCCAGCCGGAGATTCTGACTTCACCATTTTCACCTTTTAAACTGTTAATCCTGCTTGGTGGTGAGAAGTTATTCCTAGACCGGGCACACCCCATGATCTGTCTCAGAATCCTCAGCAGCTAGTTGCGGAGAATCTGAGTTCCGGTGATTGCTAGGTGTCATAATAATGATTTAAAAAATGGCGGATCATAGCGTGTTTGAAGAGAAGAGAGTCGATGAAACTGTAAAAAGTAAATGTGAAAAGAAACCCCGTACAAACTCACCTTCCCTTTAGCCGGCCTCAGTTTTGTAGTTTAGTTAACTTGGACAACATGTTAATGGCGTTTTTAGCTTTCAGGGACTTGACGAGATTGAGAATATAACGCAGATTCTTCGGTTTCGTTCCTTTTCTTCTCCATTATCAATGGCTTTGGACTGCTTTCCCAAGGTTTGTGTTGGCTTGTTTTGGGGGGTACGTGCCTGTAAATATTATTCAGTCAAGTTCTGCCCTTTTCGCCTGGCATCTACCATTGTTATCTGGTAGTTGTTCTTTGATCCCATCCTGTAGGTATTTACGAAGAGAAATCCTTGCCAATGAACACGCGTACTTAAGTTTTCTCGATGAGCACTTGTGACTGCAAGCACATAAACATGACATGGGCACCTGAAAAGAGTTATTGGGTTGACCAATGTGCCTGTTGTTGGTTGCCGGCCAGTCCGACGAGATCTTCCAAAGTCCATCTTAAGTCCAGCCCGAATTTTTGAAGTGGGTCTCGAACCTAATCCGGGTTTGATAAGACAAAATTGTTTTAGAGTGAAGATTGAACTATTCAAGTTAAGTTTCATCTGACTCAAATTTAAATCTTCATTTCAGATTGAGCGGACTCAAGCTCTCTAATATTCGAGTTTAAGTATGATCAAACTTAAATACTTAAGTTTGAATTTGAATTTGAGTTTGAGATTAATTAAATTTAATTTAATTCATTAATTAAATTTATTTATTATAAATTGATTAAACCTAAAAAATGTTTATTAAACTTGATTCGAGTCCGATCAAATTTAAATACTTAAATTTAAACTTGAATATGATCAAATTTAATTTAATTTATTAACTTTAAGTCGAATTTGATCAAAATTAATCTAATCCTAAATTAACAAATTAAGTCTTAACTGGTCGAATTTTGAAAAAAATTCAGATATTGATTAATCAAATTTTGGATTGTCCCATTCCAATTTAGTTGAATTTGAGTTTTGAGAAAATTTGTCAATCCCAACTTGACCTATTGTCATCTCCACTCAAATTTTTATAGAATTCTACATTTGGATATAAAATTTAATATAGATTAGAAAGATTAAATTAATTATAAAATTTAATATAGATTAGAAAGATGAAATTAAGTCATCATTTTCTTTTTTATTCGTAACTCAAAAAATTTGCTTATATTTAAGAAAGTGATGTATAACGTGACAATGTTAGGGGTCGACTAGCTAAGGGAATGTGATTGCTTAGAAACAACAAAGAAAAAGAATGCATTCAAAATGTCTCTTTTTGTTACCTACACTACATTGATTATATTATATGCCTAATTGGAAACTTAACAAATGGGATGGCAAAAAATGATAACCAAACACGTGAAAAAGAAGAGGCGGATAAAGAGTAGATACTTTATTACTTTTTCACTATTTCGAAGTGTACAAAGCAATGTTCTTTAAATAAAGCTTTTACCAAAAGGTTAAAAGCATGAAAGTAGAAAACAAACAAATTAAAATTGTAACCAAAATTATTCACTCCTAAAAACTTGCTAGCACTTCTAATAACAAATGAAACAGACTAAAAAAAATCTGGAACTAACTAAAACTGACTTGACAAGGTCTACTGACATTGTAACAATGCCTCCCTTAAACTAAAAACACTGCATATTTTAGTTTAACACTTAGTTGTAGCGATCGAGCAAACTCTCAACTCCTTTGTGAGCCTCTGAAACACATAAAATTTGACACCTTTTGTGAATATATCAGTAAGTTGATCATCAGCAAGTTGTTGATGTAACGCCCCAAATTAGGGGTTAGCATATTAAGCAAATTTAGTCCGATTTATGTTCTGTCTCTTTGAAATTTTGG
>JANZLC010000200.1:29537788-29557650 GCA_026413385.1 Erythroxylum gracilipes
AACTCAATTATACCCGAAATGTCATGAATGCATACACAAATATTGGTATGAGTCCAAAAATGTTTATGCACAAATAAACAAATATTCAATATGCAAAGCATAAAATGTACTGAATTTCCTTAATATTTTAACCCCTAATATGGGGTGTTACAACTTCAATTTTAGAAGAATCACCAAAAGACACAATAGAACAAAATTCTTCATTCGGATGTAAAAAAGAGGACTTACTTCCACTCATATGGTTGCTACAACCTGTGTCCATATACTAGATTTCTGACTCATATGCTTATCTCCTTTCACAGCCATAAGTAATGTTTATGTTTCCTCTTTTTCAACAAACTTTTAACATTTTACCTTGTCATTAGGTATCCTTGCACAACATTCAAAACAAAAATGACCAAAATTATGGCATTTGAAGCATTCTACCTTGGATTTGTTAAAGCTACGTCCTCTACCTTCGCTTTGATCACCCCTGGAATTCCTGTTATCATCTTTGTTTCCACGTTCTCCCCTTCCTTGACCTCACCTCTGCCCCTACCTCATCCCCTTAAGTTGTTGGAATTTGTATAAGCTTTTAGGGCCTGTTCCTCTACCGTTGAACTTTTGTTCTTGTACAAGAAGAGAACTTTGCACTCATCAAGAGAAAATAAGTCTATATCTTTTGATTCCTCAATTGCACAAACAACATAGTCAAATTTTAGAGTTAAGGAGCACAAAATCTTCTCTACAATGGCGACATCCTACATCTTCTCATCGTGGCAACACATCTTGTTGCAAATTTCCACGGTTCTGGCACAATAGTTGTTAACAGACTCACCGTCTTTCATCACTAGTGACTCAAAATCCTTCTGTAAGGCTTGAAGTTGTGCTCGCTTTACTCTGGTAAAGCCTTGGTACTTTTTCTTCAAAGAATCCCATATATCCTTGGAGGTTTCTTTACAAAGAATAGTCTCCAAGATTGGGCGATCAATGGCTTGGAATATGTAATTTTTAGCCTTCAGATCCTTCAACCTTCTGGCTTCAATAGTTGTTTTCTGAGTATCCGTCAGGACAGAGTCTTCTCCTGGTTCTCCAACTCCATCTTCAACGATGGACCAATACTCCTTGGATCATATAAAATTTTTCATCAGCATGCTCCAATGGTCATAGTGGCCATCAAAGCATGGAATCGCTGCTTGAATAAAAGCTTCGGATACCATTAGTTTGCTATTGCAAACGAAAAAGACTGTTGAAGGAAAAAGATTACTCTGATACCACTGATAACCAAACACGTGAAAAAGAAGAGGTTGAGAAAGAGTGGAAACTTTATTACTTTTTCACTATCCCGAGGTGTACAAAGCAATGCTCTTTAAATAAAGCTTTTACCAAACGGTCAAAAGCATGAAAGTAGAAAACAAACAAATTAGAACTGTAACCAAAATGATTCACTCCTAAAAACTTGCTAGCACTTCTGATAACAAATGAAACAGACTAACAAAAAATTTGGAACTAACCAAAACTGACTTAACTTGGTCTAGTGACCTTGTAATAAAAAATGCCTAGTCTAGCCTAACCAGTCCAAAGTCGATTGCATTTAATTTGAGTTGATTGGACTTTGAATTAAACTTGAGTTTTTTTCTTTTAATTTTAGACTTCCGACTGAGCCCAAGTTCGAATAGCCCAATTCAAAGTTTGAAATATTTATATAAAATAATATTATTTTGGATTTTTAAAATTTAAAAATAAATTTAATCAAATTCAATCAAGCTTGAGACTATCCACGCTTGATTAGGCTCAGACTCACGCCTGGATCCTCAAATCAAACATAGACTCAAAAATAAAATTTTAGACTAAGCTCGAGTTTGAACAGGCTCGACCTCTCCTAACCTGAATCATTGCTATGCCCAATTAAGAAACTTGAGTTATTTTTTTTTTTGAAAATTTCAAGTACTTCTCTACAATACATATTGCCTCCCTAGATTTACGTTTAGCGAAATTTTGACTGAGTTGTTATTATTGTTATTTTTTACGTTACATATTGATATTTTATTCTCTTGTAATCTTCATTTTCCAACAAAATATATTTGAGTTTGATAAAAAGAAGTTAAATTTTATTAGGAGAAATAAAAAGGATTTTCTCTTTTTTCCAAACTTTAGATCTAATATCTCTCTTTAGTTATATATAAAATAAATTAGTAAAATCAAGAGTAAATTATGTTACTTGATATTTTAAACTTCTATGTATATATATAGTTTAACATAATTTACTGAAATATATAATTAATATAATTTAATTATCGATTCCTTTATATTTACACTTAAGTCTTATTAAGAAAAAACCCATATAAAATTCTTAGATATTTTTCTTCATTCTTTTGACTTTTTCCCCTAATGCTTTTATGGAACACCGAACACCTTTTTTATAAATTGAAAATTTCAAAATTTCTACAAAAATTAGGAAGTTTCTGTTGTCCTAGCTTAATGGGTAGTCAAAGCCGAAAGTCATATGTGGCTCCTATGGGCTATGGTCTTCTTGTTGGGAGGTCAACTTCGTGTAAAAGTGGAACCTTACAAGAATATTGCTCAAAAACTCGAGGCTTATGCTCACGATCAGATGTTGACTTTGTCTTTGATCGTCTAGGTTTCTCATGAGTTGTCTGAGGATGAACGTACTGTCTAATCAAAGGATAGTTGACTACAAGCCACTGAATGCATTCCTGTAGGATGATAAGTTTCCTTTGCCTAAAATCAGTACCCAGGTACTACTTCTTAAGGAAGTTTTGATCTTCTCAAAGTTTGATTTGAAAGCAGGTTTTTGTACTGCGTTGTGTGTATGCCAATTTAATACTTCATCAGATGGATTGGATACTGGTGTACCATGTGAAGTAATTCCTATAGCTCTAATATACGGGTTAGAGATAACCCTCTGTGATTCATCATGTTACTTTCGAGGAAGATAATCACAACTAATTAATGTAATGATGTAATAAATAATAATATCATAGGAAAAAAAGTATATAAAATACAAATCAATTTAAAAATGAAGGTCCAAAATAAATAAATAGTACAAATCAAATTAATTAATTAAAACCTGATTAGTATCATAGAATATTAATTAATAATTATAAATTGATGATATACTAAAAAAAATCATATACTCGCTTTTTATCTTGTAAATAAAATATTTTTAATTATAATTTTATTTAAAATGAAAATCAACCAAAATTGAATTTTTTTAAATTCTTATTCTTCTTATTATCATTAAATAATAATTGACGTTTCTAAGACCAATTCCTTATTAAAATCGAAAGCCCTTCGAAGAGGCATTGAATTGTGTTTTTGTTCTGTTTGTTTGCCGGTTGTTTTTTTTGGTTCCCGGGAAATAAAATTGAGCTCAAGCGACAAGAGAAAGACTACGTGAAGGCTGTTCCAGGTACCGTCGAGGTTCGCTAGTGCGTGTGTTTTCAGGCTCTTGATCTATGATGAACGTGATCTGCAGTAGGTTTTTTTTTGTGTGTGTTTTTAAGCGTGGAATTGTGCTGGATCTGCTTGGAAAGTTGTGAACTTTGTTTTGAGTTTTGGAGATCTAATAATGTTTGACTCTTTTTACTCGTTGGTTGGTGTCAATGATCGTGTGTTTTTGGCTTTTGAGAGATAGTGTCAGTACTGGAGCTCTTCTTCATGTTCTACTTGATGGTTTTAGATTTCTTTTGATCTACTTTTGGCATGATTTCTGGTTTATGTTGTTTTTTGAATATATATACCATTTTGATTGTGTTGGATTCTTACTTTCCAAAAAATTAAAAAAAAAAGACGTGCTTTGATGCTGGTCAATTGTTTGTTTAAACAGGTAAGAATTGATCTTTGATTTGAGCTGTGCCTTTTATTTCAGGTTAGCTGTGATTATAGAGACAACATTTCTTTTGACATTTAGCCGTACTTTCTATGCTCATGATTAGCAACCTTTGAAGATTCTGGTGATAACTGTAAAGTAGTAGAAGAAAATGTCTAAGGCAAACGTGGGAGATAGGAAGGCAGCACTTGATGCAGCATCATGGTTGTTCAATGTTGTCACATCTGTTGGAATAATCCTTGTTAACAAAGCCTTGATGGCTAACTACGGTTTTAGTTTTGGTAAGTTCTCTATCACAGTCTGTCAAAGTACTTGAATCCATATCTGCGTTTGAGTATTAGATATATTGATTTCTTTGTGTGACTGATTGAGTAAAGGGTAATAACAAAGGATTGACTATCATCGTAGCATATGAGATTTTGCACTTTGTCAAGATTTTCTGTTCTCCCCTTCTTAGGATTTTATTGAGTTACAATCAATATCAATATGCTAATAATGGTAAAAGTTATGAGTTTTGGTCATAGTGTATAAAAACAAAAGCAGAGGGATGCTCGGTCGCACCTTTGTTCATAAAAGTATATGGTGGCTAACTAATATAGCACTTGGTGATCATATTTTGACTTCTTGGTTTAAATTCTTAACTTTGTTAAGCCTTCCACTTCCTTTTGTGCCTTGAAAGTGTCTCTACTTTATGAAAGGGTTAAGGTTGAAAAGTAGCAAAGACATCTAGTTGCCTGTAATTAACTTTGAAAAGTGGCAAATGAACATTCTACGATCATTCAGTTAGGTTCTTGTCATCCTAGTCTTCTCTATCATGATCTTCATGTGCACCACTTCCTCAATCAGGTTAGGTTCTTTAACTTGCCATTTACAGCTCTGCTAGCAACCTTTCCCAATCTGATCACCTCTAACATTGGGGAGATACTTGTAGAATTGGCATATGAGTTAAATCTGTCTTTTAATTACATGTGAAACTTAAAAGCTTTGCATTCTGCCATTTCCTCCTAAAGGCAATTGAAATCCAAATTTCTGTTTTATCTTTTTCTTGAGACGGACCTGTCGGTAAAATAAAAAGAGGAAATAGAAGTTAGATGTGGGAGTCAGTCTGTTGTGGCAGAGTATTGCAGTGTTTTGCACAGGGTGGAAGTTCTTTTTAAAGCCTAATTTGAAATTGAGTTTTTGTCGAAGGTTGAACAATTTTGTCCTGCATCTACCCTGATTCTGTGTTCAAACTGATGGTTCATGCAGCTACAACTTTAACTGGTCTGCATTTTGCCACAACCACCTTGTTAACTTTGGTTCTTCGGTGGCTGGGTTATATTCAGTCTTCTCATCTACCGCTCCTTGATCTTCTGAAGTTTGTTCTGTTTGCAAACTTCTCCATTGTTGGAATGAATGTGAGTTTGATGTGGAATTCAGTTGGATTTTATCAGGTCAGTTTTATACTCTAAGCTCTAGCTCTTTCTTTGCTGTGTGGAGAACATTCTGGAAGGCACTTTTTTTCTGATGTCTTTTAGATTGTCTTGTCAGATTGCAAAGCTAAGTATGATTCCAGTATCATGTTTTCTCGAAGTGGTCTTGGACAATGTGCGATATTCGAGGGACACAAAGCTTAGCATAGTAGTGGTTCTCCTTGGTGTTGCAGTGTGTACTGTTACAGATGTGAGTGTGAATTTAAAAGGATTTCTGGCAGCGCTAGTGGCAGTTTGGAGCACTTCTATTCAGCAGTATGTAAGTGATTCTATATTGCAACCGTAGTCTTGCAAAGAAATGACACCCATCAAAGATTTGGTGATGGATTTTGCTATTGTGGTAAAAAAAACATTTCAGGTTCTGAATTGCAATTAAATTTAATCTTGAAGTGTAAAGTTCACTCGTTAACTCAATAGCTAATCATTAATAAGGACATTTGATTCAACTCTACCATCTTCTTGTCTTGTGATTCTAGTTGGTATTTCTTTACCCTGCTGCATTGAGCTACTCTTTGACTCTTTTACCTAGTCTTTTATGTTGCCATACATTTTATGACATTGAGGGATTTATTTATCACTGCAGTATGTACACTATCTCCAACGAAGGTATTCTCTTGGGTCTTTCAATTTGCTGGGACACACTGCTCCAGCACAAGCTGCATCTTTGTTGGTTGCTGGCCCCTTTTTGGATTATTGGTTGACAGATAAGCGAATCGATGCATACCCCCTTGGTTTTACGTCTACTGTAAGTTCCTACTTGTAATACGAAATTTAGTTTTCATTCTTTTAACTTGAATGTACATAAATGGAGAATCTAGGCAGCTTAACTGCTCGTCTTTATTTTACATGTTTTTGTTGTCTGAAATCATATCCGGTTATCAAGATTCTTTTCACCGTATACATGATGGTTGTCTTCTTTTTTTCTTTTAATTTTTCATTGACAATTTATTGGTCACCATTAGTGGCTAGTAGTTCTGTACTGTGGTTTAGTTGAATCATACATGTCCTTTGTATGTTCTTCCTTAAAAGTTAAGATGCCAAGTGCTTGATGTGGTCTTCATTTTGTGCTGCAACAATCAAATCAATGGCTTGACAATGTTTACTAGTTCTTAAGAGTGGGCATATTATGTAACATCTTACCCTGCGTGCTTTTAGAAATAATTCCATGTTACAAACTTAATTGAGCTACCATTTTTTTTCTGCAGTTGTTCATAATCCTATCATGCAGTATAGCTGTTGGAACAAACCTCAGCCAATTTATCTGTATAGGCAGATTCACTGCTGTGACATTCCAAGTACTTGGTCACATGAAGACAATTCTGGTGCTCATCCTAGGATTTGTTTTCTTTGGAAAAGAAGGTCTCAATGTTCAAGTTGTTGTTGGTATGGTCATTGCTGTAGCAGGAATGGTGTGGTATAGTAATGCATCATCTAAACCCGGAGGGAAAGAGCGTCGTAGCCTTTCAATGAACAGCAGACAATCACAAAAGCATGATGGGTTATCAGAATCCAGTGAAGGGGATGAAAAGGTGTAGAGTTCAGTATCTTAGATCAGCTGATTTGCAAGTAACTTTGGAGCTGGGAGGTCATAATCCTTGATTACCATTATTTTTTCCCCAACAGATTTTTTATTTGTTTTCTCAATATGTGGTTAATTTATTAGGTATAAGGATGCTAGAGTGGGATGCAATGTCCCCATACAAGAAACATTTTTCAAAAAACACATTCTATAGTAATTCATTTACCTATTTGATATCCCTTTCTACTTGTAAGGTATGAAGTACTATAGGTTCATGTGATTTCTTGACTAGACCTTGAGATGGAAGCCATTTGGTGGATTGGTCTTGCCCTCCTGCATGTAAGACAATCGAAACTGAAGGGTAATGGGTGCGAGTTTTACCAATATTGAAAAAGAACAGTAATGTATTTTGACCTTACTGATAAGTTTCAATTGCTATTCTTCAGAATTTCACAGCCTGTTAAATGGTGATATCAGGTTTGGTACTGTAGAGAAGAACCCTGAGTAAATGAGCTCTACATAGGTCTATTTTTCTACAACCGGTCAGCTACTGACCCATCCGGATCTCCTGCCGGAATGATTTGGAAGATAATGCCTTTATGGTTATTCAATTTTATCTTTTCTTATTATTCTTTATGCCTTCTCTCCATCCCATCATTATCATGCGAGATAGACACGTTTGTGGTCCCAAATAGTACAAGAAACAGTGGAGCAAGAACAAGCGCTGGCAATTAGCCTTATGCCAGGACATGGGAGGCGTTGCATTCACAGAAAGCTCTACAACGGTGAGTTAAGAAACATCATTGATGGGTGCTGTATACCTTCTGCACACGTGCATGTGCTTCCCAGAAACGGTAGTTGCAGTTGATAGGTCCACCTTTTTTCTCTTGGCTTTGTTTGGATTCTTGGAAAATTCTATCCCCATCTCATACTGAAATTTGTCTGCACACAACCATTCCCTAGGTGGTCAGGGTGAGTGATTCATTAGGTTATGATTTGGAAGCAAAATTCAGGGAGTGGCCATCATTTTAGTCAAGAGATTGCCAGAGTAGTGAAAGATGGGTTCATGGATTGGTGAACTCTTCCTGACTTTGAAGCGTTTCCTATATCTTAATTAATATCTACTAACATATACTAAAATTTATAATGCATCAAATGTTAAAAATTTATGTTCAAAGTTTGAGTTCGACTTGAAGTTTAATTAGATTTAGAGTAAACTCGATTATATTTTTAAAATTTAAAAACGATGATATTTTAATTAGCTTATTCAAACTTTTGACTATATTAAATCGGACTTCAAGTTTGACTTGAAACGTATAAATTTTAAGAGGCCCGTTAAACTCGGATGGAACCTGACTAAAATTTATTATCTCTAAAATGTTATACATATTAAGGAGGCTTAATAAAATTTTTCTTTGATTTTTACTTATAAATCAAGAGCTAGATCCATTAGGTTCCTCTCATTTTTGTTTGTCTTTGTACTTTCCACTTGATAAAGCACAAAAGACCAATAAGAGTGTGAGAGTGAGACCCACCCTCCCGGCTCCCATTATACATTCATTTCTTGTTTCCTTCTCCAATAAGGTTTAAGTTTGAGAATTTACAAATTTTATAAAATATTTTTAATAAAAATATGAATAAAACATCTTATCAAAAATTTAATTATTTAATAAATTAATAATTAAAAAATAATATTTATTGTTTTATGGATGTTTGCAGCTTTAACTTTATCTCCACTCCTATCTATTATCCTTCAATTCACCAAGCACAGGACTGATCCATATAATTGAACATATAATTGCAGTAGGACCAAGGGGGGGACATGAACTGATGACTCTCTAGTTAAATATAAATGATATGGCAACCCAATAGCACAAATTAAGAGGAAGATAGAATGAAAAGATCAGTAATTTGAATTTTATTTGAATTTAAGTTTTTTTTTAAGATTCAAAATTTATGAACAAAATTTCAGAGTTAAGCAAGAGTCCAACCTAACCCATTGTAACACTCCTCAACTTTTCCAATGTAAGAAAAGGAGTGATTCTTAGTACTTGATTAAAAAGATACACAAGAGTGTTTTAGAAAAGGTTAGCAATGTATGTAAACTAAAAGGTTGCTTATGATTACAATTAAATTATGAGACATGGCAATAGTTGACTAGAGACAAAGACAAACTTTTGCAGATATGGAGAAGAAGAAGCACTCAACACTTTAGTTTAGAGAGACAAAGACATAATCTTGGAGGTTAGGCAAGGACTGAGAGCTCAGAGACACAAAACAAAGTTGAACTGGAGAGTTGTGTTGAGCACAAGGTTTTTGTAGAGAGAGACTGGCATGATACTGCACTTACCTTCCCTTCTTGGTCTTTTTTTGGAGGGTCTCACCATTTTCTCTCCCTAAAACCAGAGAGCTTAGAGCTTTATATCTAATGGCAGTTCTCAGACCTTAAACTAAAGGTTACACCTTTTGTGTTTCTTTCATCAACCCAAGAAGGAAAAGAGCTGATTATGAATTCCCACTTCTCTTTTTTGCTTCTTTATCTAACCATTCTCTCTCTACAAGCTGCGCCATTGGCGCCACATTTTACCTCCATCGACAAAGAAACTCAAAATCTTATCAACTTCAAAGCCACTATATTTAATTCATCTCTTCTTCAAAGCTGGCTGCCGAGCCAAAACCCATGTACTTTCATTGGAGTTAAATGCCAGGAACCAAACAGGGTGTCTTCTATAGACCTCAATTTCGTTCCTTTAAGCACTGATTTTCACTCTGTTGCTACGTTTCTTTTGACTCTTGACAATCTACAGAGCCTTTCCTTGATCTCTACCAACATTTCCGGCTCCATTTCGTTCCCTTCTGAATCTAAGTGCAGCTCGGTTTTAAGCAGCTTAGATCTATCTGTTAATGCTCTTTCTGGTCCTATATCTCAGTTAACTAGTTTTGGTTCTTGTCCAGCTTTGAAGTCCTTGAATCTTTCAAGCAACGTTCTTCACTTTTCAGTGAGAGAGAAAGTAAGTGGGTTGACGCTCAGCTTGGAGTCCCTTGATCTTTCTCTGAACAGGATTTCTGGCTCAGACGTGTTGCCCTTTATACTATATGGAGGTTGCAATTTAAAGTTCTTATCTTTGAAGGGAAATAAAGTTAGTGGAGGCATGGATGTTTCTACTTGCAAGACTCTGCAGCATCTTGATGTCTCTTCAAACAATTTCTCGTCGATTGTTCCTTCGTTTGGTGATTGCTTGGCTTTGGAGCATCTTGATATCTCTACTAATAAGTTTTCCGGCGATATTGGTCATGCAGTAGGCTCATGTGCACAGCTTAACTTCTTGAATGTCTCTACCAACCAGTTTTCAGGTCCAATTCCTGCTCTTCCAACGGGAAATTTGCAATTCCTTTCACTTGGTGGCAACCATTTTCATGGAGAAATTCCTCTACATCTTGAATATGCATGTCCCGGTCTTGTTGTGCTTGATCTCTCCTCAAATAATCTTTCTGGTTCCGTTCCTCCTGGTTTTGCTTCTTGCATTTCATTGGGTTCTTTTGATATTTCCGTCAACAACTTCACTGGTGAATTGCCTGTTTCTACTTTCCTGAGAATGAGTAGCTTGCAAAATCTTGATTTGTCAAGTAATGGTTTCATTGGTGATTTGCCTGAATCTTTGTCAATGCTCAATAGTTTGAAGACCCTTGATTTGAGCTCTAATTATCTATCTGGGTCGATTCCTGCGCGTTTATGCCAGGATCCAGGTAACAACTTGGAAGAGCTCTATCTTCAAAACAATTTGCTTACTGGGTATATTCCTGCAACTCTAAGCAACTGTTCTCAGCTTACTGCTCTCCATTTGAGCTTCAATTACCTCACTGGAACTATTCCCGCAAGCCTTGGATCCCTTACTAAGCTTCGAGACATAAAGCTTTGGTTTAATAAGCTTCATGGAGAAATCCCACTGGAGATAATGAACATAAAGACATTGGAAACCTTGATCCTAGACTTCAACGAATTAACCGGAGTGATACCCTCTGGTATAAGCAATTGCACCAACCTGAACTGGATCTCATTGTCGAACAACCGATTGAGTGGTGAGATTCCAGCATCAATTGGGAGTCTTTCCAATCTTGCCATTCTCAAGCTAAGCAACAATTCACTCTTTGGTAGAATCCCACAGCAGCTTGGAGATTGTCATAGCTTGATTTGGTTGGATCTCAATACCAATTACTTAAATGGTACAATCCCACCTGAGCTGTTTAAGCAGTCCGGCAACATTATCGTCAATTCTATCACTGGAAAGAGGTATGTGTATCTAAAGAATCAGAAGACTGAACTGTGTCATGGAGCAGGTAATTTGCTAGAGTTTGCAGGAATCAGGTCTGAAGAGTTAAAAAGAATCTCCACCAGACACCCCTGCAACTTTATTCGAGTGTATAATGATGACACCCAAACTATGTTTAATGATAATGGATCGATGATCTTTCTTGATCTTTCATACAACTTGCTGTCTGGCAGTATTCCCAAGCAAGTCGGGAGCATGTACTATCTCTATATCTTGAATTTGGGTCACAACAATATCTCTGGAAACATTCCTGAAGAGCTTGGGAACTTGAAGGGTCTTGGCATTCTTGACCTCTCCAACAATAGGCTTGAAGGCATGATTCCTCAGTCTTTGACGTACCTTTCATTGCTCACTGAAATCGATATGTCGAACAATGACCTTACCGGGATGATTCCTGCAACGGGTCAGTTGGAAACCTTTTCAGCTACTAGTTTTGCCAATAACTCAGGCCTTTGTGGGATTCCTCTTCCTTCTTGTGGGTCAGGTTCAGGGTCTAGCTCAATTCCACGGCATGAGAAGTCTCATCAACAACAAGCATCTCTAGTGGCGACTGTAGTAATGGGACTGTTTTCACTTCTCTGCGTCTTTGGCTTCATCATTGTTTTCCTGGAAATGAAGAAAAGAAAGAAAAAGAAGGATTCAACCCTTGATGTATATATAGATAGTTACTCGCATTCAGGCAGTGCAAATACTGACTGGAAGCTGACGGGTGCACGTGAAGCTTTAAGCAGCGTCAATCTTGCCACATTTGAGAAGCCCCTGTGGAAGCTTACTTTTGCAGATCTTTTTCAAGCTACAAATGGCTTCCGTGAAGACACCCTTATCGGCTCTGGAGGTTTTGGTTTTGTGTACAGGGCCCAACTTAAGGATGGAAGTGTTGTGGCAATCAAGAAACTGAAGCACATCAGCGGACAGGGTGACAGGGAATTCATTGCAGAAATGGAAACTATTGGGAAAATCAAGCATAGGAATCTTGTTCCTCTTCTTGGCTACTGCAAGGCTGGAGAAGAACGGCTACTCGTGTATGAGTACATGAAGTTTGGAAGCTTAGAAGATGTTCTCCATGATCAGAAGAAAGCTGGGATCAAACTAAACTGGGATTCAAGGAGAAAGATAGCAATTGGTGCTGCCAGAGGATTGGCTTTTCTTCACCATAGTTGCAACCCACATATAATTCACAGGGACATGAAATTGAGCAACATCTTGCTTGATGACAACTTGGAGGCCAGAGTATCAGATTTTGGAATGGCAAGGCTTATGAGCGCCATGGACACGCATTTGAGTGTTAGCACATTAGCAGGCACACCAGGCTATGTCCCTCCCGAATACTGCCTAAGCTTTAGATGCTCCACTAAAGGTGATGTCTACAGTTATGGCGTAGTTCTGCTAGAGTTACTTACTGGGAAAAAACCAACGGACTCATCTGATTTCGGAGACAACAACAATCTTGTGGGGTGGGTGAAGCTACATGCTAAATTGAAGATAACTGATGTTTTTGATCCAGCCCTCATGAAAGAAGATCCAAACCTTGAGGTTGAGCTTCTACAACACTTGAAGATAGCCTGTCTGTGTTTAAATGATCAACCTTGCAGACGACCCACAATGTTGCAAATCATGGCAATGTTTAAAGAAATCCAAGCAGGGTCAGGACTCAGCTCGGAATCCACCATTGTTAACCAAGATGATGGTTTTAGTCCAGTTGAAATGGCAGACATGTCCATTGAAGAAGAAAATCTCCCAACTTCTCTAACTACCTCTTGTATGTATCCCCTTTAATGTATGTATCATACGGTGTACAATCCTGGAAAACTCAGTATTAAGTTATAGTGTTATACATAAGGAACTTAATTAGAGATCTATCTAATGGCAATGGGTCGGTTTACGTTCGGTGAGTTCATTATCAATTGTCACTTAATTTGTTTTGTTAATTTTAATACAAAATTTTTTAAAATTTAAATTCTTCACCAAAATTAAAAAAAAATTATTAATTGATTATTTAATATTTTAATTTTAAAGTGTTAATTTTTTTAGATTTTTTAATTAATTGCTCGTGCTTTTAAATTTTTTAAGTGATTAACTTTTCAAAAACTTAACAATTTAGTTGAAAACATTAGTTTCATTAGTAACTTGCAGCATAGGTAATTGGGCTCAGGCCGGCTCGACCTTGCCTGACCTGAAATCTACGAGCCAGGCTCGAGTTTACAGAGCCTCAAGTAATGACAAAATGACGAATATGTCAAAAATGTCATCGATTTGAATTTTTTATAAAAATAATAAGTCCGACCAATCATTTTTCTTATTGAATATTGTAACATACCATGTTTATAGAGCATATGTGTAGCACCCCATTCTCGCAGGACACATACCTGACATCCATGGTGATATCCGAGTACGTACCCCACAAGGGTGACATGCTAAAACAACCATTCAGTCAAAATTCCTTACAAAACTTTTGTTTCTTTAAAATAACGTACACGTATGCGGAAATCATTAATCAAATCAGGCCCATTTCATTTAAAAACATTTTCATTCACAAGTTACAATTATTTCAAACATTAGCATTCAACACCCAATTAGGCCCATTTCAGATACGTAACACTTACAATCAAAATGTTATTTCGTTACCAAATCAATCACATACACTTAGAATAATTTTTGTGGAACATAATTCAAAAATAAAATCACTGAAGACATATGCAGGTGCAAACTGATTCCGACCCTAACTTATGCTCATTTGCAGCGGCTAAACTCTAATTGGTCTGATTGGATAACTCCTTTGAACCTGAAAAGCCACGTTACAATTTTTATGAGTTTTGCGAACTCAAAGAATGAACCATCATTGATGATTTCACCGGATTCATATACACAAATCACATATTTCGCAATTATTCATGTAGAACATGTAATTCTATAAACTCACACTGTCATGGCACATCATTTAATTATTACGAATCAGAACATATATAAACAAATACAGATGCATATGAGACTCCACATTCGTTATTATTGTTGTGACCGAGTGCCTATCACATATACAAATACTGGCTCATTGGGCTTAGTCAAAAACATATATCACGGAGCATAGCTCTATGTGCAGAATCATATATTACGGAGCAAAGCTCTACGTGCAAGCACTTGATAGCTACTCTGGTCACAATGCCTTTATCTGAGTATGCATTTTATAAACTGCATCAATTCAGAATTTACCATATATCACAATCATTTATAAAGCACAACCAGAATTTTATAATCATCGGACCTAAGTCTAGCATTCAACTTTTGTTGAGAATTCACATAGTATAATACACAATCAGAATTTCATAATCTTTGGACCTAAGTCCGGCATTCAACTTTTTTTGAGAATCCATATTTCATACAGAATTTTCAAACAAATCAGAGCACTTCTAATACAGTCCCAAATATTTACTCCTCGAACTTCAAGTCCGGAATTCAGAAATAAATCACAACAGTTCAATAATTGGAAGCTTAATAAATCAAATCAAATCAATCCTAGGAAATTCATCTAGGTTGACTCACAGTACGCTCCAATATGCTATTGCCTGGATGGTCTGGCAATATCTGACTAGTGTCCAATGAGCTCTTCTATATCATACAAAACACATTTACAAATATCACATTTTTGCACAATTGTGTACGTATTCCTTTATACACATCTACTTATATAAAATATGCACAATGCATATTCAATGACAATTCCGGGTGTTTTATTGTGATCGTTGTCATTAAATCATTCAGATATCAAATCCCTCATTAATATCATTTGTACTAATAATTTGGACCAAAATAAAACTATGTGAAATCAATTTCATAACCCAATTGACCACTTCAGATTTTTCTAATAACATGCTTTCGGGTTAGCTTTGCATAATTAATCTGATAAGATAAATGACAAAATTAGGCAACACTTTCTTCTAGAACATTGTACTCCAATGTCTTACGTTTCCAATGATACCAAGATCATCCAATTTGGTTTAGTATATTGAAAGTTATACTTAATTTACTTGTACTATTCTAAAGCTTCACAGAATTCTTATCTCAACTTCCAATCAGATTTTAAAATTTTTAGAGGCCGAATTAGAATTTAATCTCTTCATACAACTTGTATCCTTATGTCTCTAGTGTAATTATAATTAATAATCATCTCATTCTGAGGTATACAGATCAAGATATAGTCCAATTACTGAAGTATGTTCAGTAAAAATCATTTCAGTTATCATACTTTAGCAGAATCACATTTCCATCTTAATTTCATCAACCAATCCACTTCAGAAAGCTATGATTTTTGGTAGAGATGTAGATCAATGTCTTATGAAGCTATTGGTTCAAGAACCAAGTCATTTTGATAGCGGATGAAGAAGTTATAATAAAAAGATTGGAGGATGTTCAGAAAAATTTCTTCAAAAAAATTCAATTGAAAGTCGCGATCATGCATTTGCACGATAGCGACTTTCACTCATCCAGCAAAGTCACCGTCGTGCAAAAGCACGATAGCGACTTTGCTGAATTTTTATAAAAATCACCGTCGTGCTGCTTTTCTCTCTTCTTCTTCATCAAACATCTCTTTCAACTTTTTCCATTATTCAATCCTTCATCACACACTTGAATACTTACATTTACCATTTTATTTCACTTCTATAACATTCGAACTCATTCAAAGCACAACTCAAAAATCAAGCTTATAGTCAGACACTAAAAACCGATGCATGCATGAATTATACCATTTTCAACTCCCTCATTACTGTGTTCATCCTTTCTCTCTCTACGGTGTTTTTATCTTTTCAGCAGCTCACAACTTCACAATACTCAATAAACTCAGATTTCATTCCAGATACACTTAACAAATTCAGTTCCTCATCTAAATCATCCAGTCTAAGCATTCACCGAGACTACACTATGTAAACTTCACATGCATGTATATATATATATATATATATATATATATATTTGACACCGTAACACATCATCAGAGTTACTTACTTGATTTAGCAAAGTCTTTGGATAGTGACAGTGTCTCAATTGCACATAATCACAAACTATAATTTCGGTGTTACAACATGAAGAGAGTTTGGTGAGCAATGCTCTCGATGAAGGACCAAACCATTCGAAGAAGAACAGAGAGTTACAATAACGTGCCTTACCAAAACACATGATTACGTGTGTTGCTGTCAATTTGACATATGGCTCTATACATGTGAGCCATTTGTCCTTCATGCAAGCTACCACATGTCTCCAACATGTCAAGCCATTTGTCACTAAATGATCAGCCCACGTGTCTTGTTAAGTCAAGATGACTTCACGTCTATTAATTTTGGTGAAAATCAAATAATAGTAATATTAGAAATAAATGAACCATTTTGATAAGTGTGTTAAGCGTGCAGCAAAAACACAGAAGAAGTCAAAAGACAGAAGAAGTGCCAAAAGATAGAAGAAGCGGCAAAACATAGAAGAAGTGAAAACACAGAAGAAGCGCGGAAACCACAGAAGAAGTTCAAAAACATAGAAGAAATTTGAAAACACAGAAGAAGTTCAAAAACACAGAAGAAATTCGAAAACACAGAAGAAGTTCAAAAACACGGAAGAAGAGTAAAAACACAGACGATAAAGAGGTGAAGATACTCTAGTACGTCGGACGGTTAGTCAGTTGGAGTTAGTTACAGAACTCAACTGAATAATGGTTTCTACAAGAAACAAGAAGCAGTTATCAAAAAGCAGTAGGAGACGAAGGCTATAAATATAAGTCGTAGTCGAAGACTGAACTAGTTTTTGATCTTTAAGCTTTCAAGCTACTACTTACTTAGAAAAAGTTTGTATTCAGAGTGCGATATACGAGAGCAAACTATATTGTAACAAAAAGCTCGCAATACCTTTCTAGTGAGAGAAAAGAAAAGCTGGCCTTGAAAAGGCTAAGAGAGCGAAAATAATACTTTGTGTAAGAGACTTGAAGAAGCTCTGAAAGGAAAGAATACTTGTAACTTTGGAGAAGTATAATGAAATCTCAGAAGAACTCTGAGGACTGGACATAGCCCGAGGTTTGGGGTGAACCAGGATAAAATCGCCATGTCCATCTTCTAACTCTCAACTTTAATTTCTATTGTTTATAAACAAGCATATAGAAGTTATTTGCGATTTAACTACGTAAATATTTTCGTATAACTTTTTGATATTCATTTAATCGTTTGAAAAAGCTATTTTCAAAGAAATATCAAAGGGGTTTGTATTCACAAAAAGAATACACAATTCAACCCCCCTTCTTGTGCATTTTGTGTTGCACCCCGTTCCCGAAGCCCAATTATCAGATTCGGAGTCAAAAATATAAGCGGGTTTCCTTGTAGGGTCATTCCAATGAACCCTCACTTCCTTTTTATCAATCTTTTGAAATTCAACACCAAAGGCTATCAATTTTTGTGAAAAGGTAGAAAAACCTGTTAAGAATTCATTGCTTTAAGAATTACTTCATTTGGAGGTTGGGTGAAGAAGTTATGGCCAAAAGAATCCAACATGTTTATGTCCTTACTCATATTGTACGTGTCTTGGAGCAATTACCATAACTTTTGCTATAGATGTTGGATTGATTTTATGTTTAGACGGTTTGAAAGAGGACTTCAAGATCTACAACTTTCATGAAGAACTCGAAGTGAGATTCAGCCTCTAAAAGGATCAAAAATGGAATAGAAGATATAAGATGGACAGTGCATAAGAAGATGCACAAAACTAAGAAGATACAAACTAAGACGATGTAAACTAAGACGATACAGACTAAGACGATACAAACTAAGATGATGCAAACTAAGACGATGCAGACTAAGATGATACAAACTAAGACGATGCAAACTAAGACGATGCAAATTAAGACGATACAGACTAAGACAATACAAACTAAGACGATGCAAACTAAGACGATGCAAACTAAGACGATACACTGTTGGAAAGCTAAAAAGATTAGCTACCACTTTCTAGAAGACAACTTTGTCTAATCCAACCTAGATTATTCTAGATTTTTCCCAGAAGTTAGAACACTAATTTTACCCCTATAAAAGACCTTAAGTATGATATGCAATATAAAGCTTGGAAAATCATAAGCAAAAGTAATCATATTTCATTAACAAAACCAAACACAATTTGTGCTTAGCTTTAATTACATATCAACACACTCATCAGTAACTTAATACAAATATAGATGGATGCTCAATGTCTGATATGCTTATAAAGCTAGCCAAAAGTCACTAATTTAATACAAAAGACGCCTAGCTAGCTTGATGTATCCAAATGCCTTGCAAGGATCACTGATCTTCTCAATCTGCACCTGAGGAGTGGGAAAAATATTGGGTTGAGCTACACATCTCACTGGCTAATATATTTATAGCTATTGGCGATGAGCCACACAATCAAACATATATGCGAGTATTCATATAGGCCAACAATGAAATCTTAGCATTCACAATTCCAATACATCATCACATTAAACACATTTGATGTAAGTTATCTTACAAGCATAACACACAATTTGCATCATAACTTAACATGTCAAAATGCAAATGCACACATAATTTGGCTCGAGGGTTCCGTGAACAAAACAGAGAAACCAAAGTTTACTCCGTGAACGAAACGAGTCCACTTTTCAGATCTCGTGGCCCACAAGCGGGCAGCCGGGAGAAGGCCTTATGTCGACGTGCATGTGACTACGAAACGGTTCCTCTCTCGCCCAAACACAATCAAATCTCACGCTCAATTCAATCAATCATATGTTCCTATTCTCTTTTTTTTCTTTCCATTTAATCAAAATGTCATAATACAAGGCATAGCATAATTATGCTCACAGTTCAATTCTTATCAAATGTCATACATTATGATGCAATTTCCACACCACAACATTTCAAAGCAAGCCATTTAGCACACAATACACACACAGTGCATTTTGCTCATTACACAATAACTATAAATAAATTACCCACCTTCTAATCTTGAAAATTCAAATTCAATGGGTCTCTTCCTCTTGCTCTTGGGTAGGTTTCCCTTGA
The DNA here is from genome assembly GCA_026413385.1 of Erythroxylum gracilipes. Classification (NCBI taxonomy): domain Eukaryota; kingdom Viridiplantae; phylum Streptophyta; class Magnoliopsida; order Malpighiales; family Erythroxylaceae; genus Erythroxylum; species Erythroxylum gracilipes. The sequence goes on from JANZLC010000200.1 coordinate 29,556,982, forward strand.
TTTCCTAACACAACCAAAATTCTCATTCAATTTCCAATTCAAATGGAAATTTCCAAATTTTCATAATCATAACAAAATGTAATTAACACAAATCAAGCTCAAACTTAACCTACCCATAGTCCATCTAGGTTAGAAACCCAAGAGCTATCTTAGAAACCCATCTTCTTCCTCCAATCATTCCCAACACAAAAACCCCTTTCTCTCTCTGCTTCTTAACTCACAACTTAACCCATTTCTTTACTAAAGCAAGAAGAAAGATAAAGAACTTACCTTAAGAAACTTGATTCTTCTCTTCTTTCCACGATTTTTCCTCGTTCTTCCCTAGCTTTTTCTAATTTTTCTTCTCTTCTTTCTTTCCCTCACGTTTTTCTCTCCCCTTTAATGGCTTTCACGATTCTCTCTTCCTCCTTCTTCTAATTTTAACACACCAATTAGCCTATTCTTCCAATTATGCCCCCTCAATTACTTGGACTTTCTCATTTTACCCTTCTTTTGTCTTTTATGGCTCTACTGATTACTTAAGCTAACTTAATCTCTAACACTTCCTTCTAATTTCAATTTCTAATCATTTCCTCAAAGTTCTAATTAATGACCCAATAAAAATAATAATGATTAAACCAACAAACAAACATAAATAAATAAATACATAAAAGAATAAGTAAAATTTAA
>JANZLC010000200.1:29557750-29568650 GCA_026413385.1 Erythroxylum gracilipes
ATTCTACACGTGATTCCTTTGAGAGAGACGACCCGAGGTTCAGCTTGCTGCAATCTTGGAATTTAATTATTTGACCGTGTTTCCAAGGTCGATTTTATAATCGAACGACAAGGCCGCGATCACATACTTTCGGGTCAGCTTTGCATAATTAATCTAATAAGATAAATGACAAAACTAGGCAACACTTCCTTCTAAAAAGTTGTACTCCAATGTCTTAAGTTTCCAATGATACCAAGATCATCCAATTTGGTTTGGTATACTGAAAGTTTTACTTAATTTACTTGTACTGTTCCAAAGCTTCAGCAAAATTCTTATCTCAACTTCCAATCATTCTGAAATTCTTAGAGGCCGAATTAGAATTTAATCTCTCCATATAACTTGCAGCCTTATCTTTCTAATGTAATCATAATTAATAATCATCTCATTCTGAGGTCCACGGATCAAGGTATAGTCCAATTACCGAAGTATGTTCAGTAAAAATCATCCCAGTTATCATACTTCAGCACAGTCACATTTCTATCTTAATTTCATCATTCAATCCACTTCCAAAAGCTATGATTTTTCTTAGAGATGTAGATCAATGGCTTATAGAGCTATTGGTTCAAGAACCAAGTTATTTTGATATCGTATGAAGAAGTTATAACAAAAGATTGGAGGATGTTCAACAATTTGAAGCTCAGTGGGAATGTAATGAACCCGCAGTGCTCCGCTTGAAACCTTCTCCCTAACAAAGTGAAAATCTAAACCCAGATGTTTGGTGCACCCATGGTAGAGAGGGTTTGTCATAAGGTAAATGGTACTAACATTATCACAAAGCAGGGATGGAGGATTTTGCAGCGGTATACCTAGCTCTTGTAGTATGTTTTGGATTCCATATACTTCAACTACAGTTTGAGCAACCACTCAGTATTCAACCTCAATGCTGCTTCATGAAATTGTCCATTACCTCTTGGAAAACCTTAAAATCAGGGCACCACCATAGAAAATAGTTGTGCCAGATGTTGATCGTCTTGTATTTGGGCAATCTGACTAGTCTACATTGACATAGGCAATGAGATCATGATTAGTTAACCTTGGAAGATGGAGGTCATAGTATGTTGTTCTTACATACTGAAGGATACATTTTGCTGCTTTGACATGAGAGGTGGTTGGGTTATACATGAATGGGCATATTGAATTGGTGACAAATGCCACGTCTAGATAAGTAATGGTCAGGTACTGTAAAGTCCCAGCAATACAACGAAAGTTAGAGGGATTTGAGAGAGGTTCTCCATCTACAGTGGATAATTTGGAGTTGGTCATCGATGTGGTAATAGGTCTACAATCCAACATATTCAGTCTGGCCAATAGTTGTTGCATATAATGCCCCTAGTTAGCAAAAATTCCATTCGAAGATGGAGTGAACTGAATGCTAAGAAAGTAACAAGGATTGCCCATGTCTGTCATAGCAAATTGTAGTTTAAGCTGATCAATGAATGATTGCAGTAGCCCATCATGAGAACCTATGACAATTATATCGTCTTCGTAACCAAGAAAAATCAACCTTATTCCATTGTGATTGTACACGAACATTAAGCTATCCAACTTGTAGGTGGAGAATCCCATGCTAATCAGGAACTGACTAAACCTCTAAAACCATGCTTTTGGAGCCTATTTCAAATCGCAAAGAGCCTTTTTGAGTTTGCACACATGGTTTGGAAAATGAGAGTGACGAAATCCAAAAGGCTGTAACATGTAGACCTCTTCAGTTAAGACCCTATTTAGAAACACATTCTTGACATCTAACTGTTTAATGAGCCAATTATTGGTTAAGGAATTTGTGAGGAAAAGCCGATTAGTGGTTGGACGCATAACTAGACTGAAAGTTTATGAAAAGTCGACTCCTTCACGTTGATTATAGCCTTTTGCATCCAATCGAGCCTTATATCGCTCGATGTTGCCATCCTCCTTTTGCTAGATGCAGAAAATCCATTTGCAACCTACCATGTTCATATCTAGTTTCTATGGTACCAAGGTCTATGTGGAGTTAGCGATTAAAGTGTTGAATTCCTTTACCATTGTCATCTTCCAGTTCAGGTAGAAGAGTGCTTCCTTAATAGTGGTGGGCTCAGCCAAAATGGTGATGATTTGAGACGACACCGTTTGAGTTATATGGGGGTGAGTGAAGAGTTAATGATCGAAACGATGTCATACAGAGCAGGATGTGACGCTCTTAATGAAACAACATCACTGAAAAACTACATGGCACACTTATTGAACCGATGTTGTTGCAGGTTAGAGTGTTGTGTTTCACTTGAGCATTGGAATTTATAGAAAAACACTAAGTAGATGATGCGACACTGTTTTGCAGATGCGACATTGATACAGAGTTGAGAAGAGAGATGTTTCTTATGTTTAAAAATTACTGCTTTGCCTCTTGTGATCATCAGATGGGTTGATAGTGCATCGATAGGAGGATTTGCTGGTAATGGTGTCTTGGTTTGCGGATGAGAAGGTATGGGTATTTGAGGAGGAAAAGGGAATTGAAGCTCAGTTGTAGTAATGATGGGTCCAAAGTGAGGAGTTCGTCTTTTCGATGATTTAGGGACTATTTGTGAGGTGGAAGGAGGTTGTTTTTCTAAGTAGGGAAAGGATTTTTCGACAAATCTTACATGGTGACTTATAATGATATGACCAGAGGTAGGATTGAAACATTTGTAACCCTTTTGATGCGGGTTGTAACCTAAGAAAACACAGGGAGTAGACCGCTGCTCCAACTTGTGCCATATCTATAACATAGGAAAACAAAGGCAACAAAACACTTTCAAAAATGAATAATCAAGTGATCTTCCAAATAAAACAGAGAAGGGAGAGTTATTTTGTAGCACAGGTGTTGGCAAACGATTGATTGTATAGATGGCAGTCTAAAAGGCTTCGACCCACACAGCACCTGAATGTTGAAGCATGGTTCTGCCCATTTCTAATATATGGCAGTGCTTCCTCTCAGCAACAACATTATGCTATAATGTATGAGGGCATGAAGATTGGAAGAAAATGTCACATGAATCAAGATGTTGCTGAAATTGGCGATTGATAAATTCCCCACCATTGTCTGAGCAAAAAACTTAATAGTTGTAGAGCATAAGTTTTCCACTTGAAGTTTAAATGTAACAAAGCACATCATTGAATCAGATTTTTGTCTCATCAGGTAAAGCCAAGTGAAACGAAAAAAATCATCCACAAACATAATATAATATTTGTAACCAGTGACAATAAATTGGTGATGTCCATACATCATAATGAATTAAGTTCTATAAAACAAATACTAATAATAGTTCTATCAAAAAACAGTCAATGATAAGCTTTAGACTCAAAACAAACTAATAGTAGTTCTATCAAAAAATGGTCAATGATAAGCTTTAGACTCAAAACAAACTAAACAATGTAAGTAATGTTCCCTTTTCTTGAATGATAAACCTAATTGAGGTTGTAAGACTCAAAAAACTTTAGTATGGGGATGACCCAGACAAGCATGTCAAATGATGATGAAGAAGATAGTAAGGCTTGATGTCCATTTGATCTTCATAAGGATGGAAACCAAGGGTAGAGTGGGCACTGGGGCAACAAAGCACCTCCTTCCCTATCTTTGCATTCTTTATAATGAGGCCCCATGTATGAAATTCAAAGAAGCAATCATTGTCACATGCAAATTTATGAATTGGTATCAAATTCTTGGCTAAATGAGTAATATGTAGCATCGAATAATTTAAAGTTCAATTAAAAAAAGAAATTATTAAATAAAAATTAATTAATTAATTTTAATTTATAAAAATATATTAATTTTAAAAAATTAACCGATCAATTAATAAACTGATTGATTTTTAACAACAAAAATTATAAAAAACCGAACCAAAAATTTAACAGTTATAGTTAAATTAATTAAACCGATTAAATTTTTAATGATCGGCTATAATTGTACTAACACACGATAGTATTGCTAAATCAAAGAAGGTGACACTTATTAACTACAAATTTGTTGATAATACTACACAACATCGTGTGTTATATGATCATGTTGTGTTATATAATACTTAATCAATTTATTCAATACAATTTCTTTATTTTTCATTAAATTCAATTTATTAAAATTTTAACAGAAAATAACGTTAAGTATAAGGAAAATAAAAAATGGAAGATAAATAATAATTTATAAAATTCAAGAACACCATATGATATAATTATCCCTTATATATATATATCTATCTATATAGGATGCAAGACTGCAAAATCCAAGTTGTTTATTAACTATATCCAATAACAAAGAGCAAGCATTGTAGTAAAAAGGCCTAAGAAACTTAAGTATATAACAAAGTAGTACAGTGATTAAAAGAAGAAATTGTTGAGGTGTGAAGGAGGCTGTGAATCTTCAAGATCCTGAGAAGGTGAATGCGCATGTCTTCCTTCGTATGTTGTTATTACCATTCTCGGGTCTTCCGCTAATCTTTCAACGCGTTTCTTCACTCGGCAGTTGTCTTGTGTACAACGGTAGTAGCTCCTGCATTGCATGCATGCTTTGTTAGTAACTCCTTTTTCTAATGTTTTAAAAACTCAACGAAAATTAATTTTAATTCTGAAAAATCAACTAATATTAAATAACAGGTTAAAAATTAAATAAAAAGATTGATAAACAAAATTAGTAGTTAATTTTAATTTATAAAAATCAATTAATTAATAAAAAATTAATCGATTGAAAAACAAATTGAATCAAAAAATTAAAAATCTAACTAAAAATTTGACCAATTCAAGATTTTCACATATTCATTTTTTTAATTATTGCTTTTTTCTTTTAAAATATTTATTTTTAATTAATTAGTCTAATTCTCATTTATTTATTCATAATATAACATTATATAAGTAAGGTTCTACTAACTAATTATTTTTAAATATATGATTATCCTAAATTATTAATTAACTACTAACTAATTATGTTCAAATATATGATTATCCTAAATTAAAATTTTTAATCAATCTAGACTTCAAACATTATTTCTAATTATATATGTTTTCAAAACAAGTTCCTAGGCCCGAAACTACAATCTATTACAATATAAAGCTCCGAAACAACAATTTATAAATGTGGACAGACATAATTACAGAGACATCAGTACATTACCGGGTCCCGACTGCATCATAACTAATACTTAAAAGGTAATAAAAAATGATTATATCATTAAAAAATGCTTATTAAATTAATTAATTTCCTTTAAACTCATAGGTCAGGACCTTAATCAAACTGTTGAGATTGACACTCATTGTTGTTGGAGCTAAGAATGTTTGGTTCCGCTTGAAAAAGGGTGCCTTAATTTTTGACTTTGGTTGAGTATATAACAAAATCAACGCCAAAGTTTTCTAAAATAATTATTCCTTGATTAATAAATTCCATGGCTGAAATCATTGCTGTAGAATTTTTCCACATCATTATTATTCTACCATGTTATAATAACAAATAATAAAAAATTGTATAAGACTATGGTTCTTAGCCAATCTAAGAGACTAATCTCTCTATCATGATTAAAAGTATCTCTAGGAACGATGAAACTATAGTTGTGACTTCCCTCGATAAATCTTACACCAAAAAAAGATAAAGAGAAGTGAAAATTTGTATTAATATATTGAAAAAAAATCACTAATAATAATTATTTCTAAATTTGTATTTTTTGTTTAACTCGAATTAAAAATAATGTTGAATTAAGACTCACCCGTGTTATAATATCGAAACTAATTATGAAAATCCAAACAAACAACTAAAGTTTTAGTTACGTTTTTTTTTCATACGGGTCATTTAAGAACAAGTTCTTAATTAGGGATAATGATGTATATTACTGGTAATTTTCAGATTACACATGTTATTGAAATTTTTACTAAGTGGTGATGATTTTCTTGTCACTCTTAAACTACTTTGAGCAATGGCACATTTTAAGTATCAAGCTTCTTCATAGTTCTTTTTTCTCAAACAAGCAATGACTAGTAATCGTTCGAAATGTGCATTTTAAGGTTTATTAACCTGAAGAACCGACATTTTTTCCTAAAAAAGCAATTAGTAATGAGCTCTTTCTTTTCCCAATTATTGAGCCTACAAAACCAGACTCAAGCCAGAAATTTAGGATGAATCCAAGAGAGTTTTATCATATCTAACTTTTAGGATTTGCTAAAATCATCCTCTACTTGCTGGCTCTTTAACTGTGCTACTTGCTCTTTTAAAAGGCTAACCATAATTACTTCTTTTTGGCTGCTACTGTATATTGGGGTTGCTCATTATCAGATCAACAACAATGATGATAGTGTGTCTGTGTGTGTGTTTGAGATAGTGAGAGCTTGAAGTGGCATGGAGGGGACCAAGGGTACATGGAGCCTCATGTGTGTGAGCTAAAGATATGTGCAAATATGTTCATCTTTACGAGATTAAACTGGGTTTTTCAGGTTATAAACAGATAAGAAGATGTAAAGCTTCGAACTGAAATTGTCTAACCTGGGATGCTGTGTGTTCTTTACCACTTTCTGACCGTACTTTCTCCATTTGTAACCATCATCCAACACATCAACGTCGCTCATAGTCTTGAAACAAAACCTAGGCTCTCTCACTTTTCTTCTTGATTTCATCTTCTTCATCTTCATTGCAGAAACCCCGAGATGATCATCTCCACCACCTCTTTTGCTGCTCAAACAATCACCTTTCTCTCCTCCCCATGCCCTGAAAACCCATTTCAAAAGACATGATCAGAATTTAAAGAAAGACAAAGAGGGTGTGAACAACCTGCACGTAACTTATAGATTCTTATCTTTTATACTGACCGGGATGAGCTAATAATTTTTTTTTCTTTTCTTGGGTTTGTTCATATAAAGAAAAGAAGAAACAGTAGCTGAAGTTGTGGACGATTGTTTCCTTAAGAAGTATGGAATGTTTACCAGAGATTTGCGCTAGATCTTTGCAAGGAAAGAAGGTGTGTTCTTCCCAAATCGGGAGAGAAGTCATCTCTTTGCTTCGAAGTGGTGGATGAGAATAGGGTTTCGTTGAGACTGCTAGTATAAAGCGAAGGAGGTAAAGCGAAGCCTTTCAGAGTTTGGTGAGAACTTCCCAGATGAGAAAACGTAAAGCTTGAAGGAAAAGAGAAGGAACTCATTTGTGTAGACACCTCCTGATCCTCAAACAAGCACTGGTTCAGCATAGTTTGTGATGTTGCTGACATATCTCTCTTATTAATCTCTGTGTCTGGAAGTCAAAGGTTTAGAGGAAGCAGTTTTGGTTCCTTTCTGCTTAGGGTTTGATCCGTAGAGGGTCATAAAAGCAAGCTTCCTAGTTTGAAAAAGGTCCAAGTATGGAATTTCAATCTCAAACTGTCAAGAAGAAGAGGAAGAGGAAGAGGAAGAGAATCCAACATCCCTTACTTGGTCACCAACCACTTTCTCTTTTTAACCCTATCCCTTTAACATCTACATCTGCTTTAGTAAGTGAAAGGGTATATATTCTATATTATGCTTCACAGAACTTCATCGGTATATAAATAGACAGATAGATAGAGAGGAAACATGAAAAAACATAGAAGAATGTGAGTGTATATGTCTTTGGACTTTGATTTATGTGTTATAAAGTCGAATGGCTTTTTAACAAATCCAACTCAGTTAGGTTCTAACTTTTTAATTGATCGGTGTAACACAAGCTACTGTTTTTTACTCAAAAGCATGGAATTTTTGTGTCCTCAAAGTCGTTATCTTTTGTTAGATATGGAAGTCAACATTAGACGACAAACTGTTGAAAAGTATTTTTTTAATAATTTGGAATTTATTATTTTATATGCATGTAAAATCAAATTTTAGATATATATATAATAATTAGAAAATTATATAATTTTGAGAAAATTATCTAATGAACCAATAACTTAAAATTAAATAATATACTTAATTCAATTGATATTTATAAATTTAACGTATTTTTACCTCTTATTTATCAAGAAACAATTCTTCAATTACTAATATAATTCAAAATTTTAAATTAGTAAATACATAAAAATAGATTTTATTATTTAAATTAAAAAATAGTTTTATTATTTTATCTAATTTAATGTGAAAATTATTAAAAAAACATCGAATAATTAAATTTAATGTAAGGAAGAAAATGAGATTATGCTTGTTTAATAAAAATTTTAATTTAAAATTTATCAGACTAGGAATTCTTTTTTTAATATCTACGTGACAAATTAATCTTTTTTTTCCTAAAATCATGCCTAAGTCAGAAACTAAAATGCAATATTAAGCATGAGCTTATATACTTATGATTTGTAAATTGAGTTTCAGAAGTTTATAAGTATAGTCACGAGTGTAAGTTTCAATAATAACGTGTAATTTAATTATACCAACGTACTCTTTTTATAATACTCTTACCTTGTGAAAATAGATCACTAAAAAAGAATTTATAAGCAACTAAAAAATTATATAATATTTTTATTTAATTAAATATTAAATATTCAGTTCGTTACTATATCATTAGTATTAAAATAAAATAAGTTTTATAAAATTTATTTACTTAAATCATGATTCAACTAATACTCGTATATCATACTATTTCAAAAACTAAACCCTTTAAAAAATCGAATAAAAAGTTAAATTGATAAGATACAAATTTTAAAGCTTAAAAAGTTCCATTAGTATTATATTGTTAAAAAATCAGTTAAAAATTAAATAAAATTATTTTTTTAATATAATTAAAATAAATAAAAATTAATTAATTTATATATTGTTTGGTTAATTAATAAGTTATTAAATATTAAAATATAAGTTTTGTTTTGTTTTAATCTTTCTTTATCTTTAGCTCTTTTGGGGTTTTCTCTTGGGAGCCTAAAAGAAAGAAATATCATTAGCAGGAGCAATGATGATGAATCTTGGGTGCATATCTTTCAATCTGCACCAGTGGGGCGAAAGAGGCCCTTATTTGACCTTTTGCAGAGGAAAAAAGCTTATCACCTTTTTCATTTGTCACTTTTAATTATACAACTACAAGTCTACAACTATGAATAGTTTATGACAAGCCTCTCCATATGCTCCTTTGAACCCACACATCATTTCACTAATTCCAAACCAATCTCTATATGTTGTTATCATCTGTTAAAAAATAGACATTTTTTTTAACAAGAGGATCTTTTACTTTTGAATATATATTAAATAGATTATCAATTATTTTAAAAATATATATGTTATAAATAAATTAATTAATTAGAAATTATTGTTGAGATGTTCATTGAATAAGTTAACAAAAATTTGTAAATTACTAATCATTGATAAGTTATTTACTTAAACAATCTTGGCCTATATATTATTAGATCTCTTTAAATTCCTCGTTCTAAATAGTTTTTTATTAAGCGATATTGTTATTAAAAAGTCATATATTGAATTACTTACAAATATATGTTAAATAAATTATTTAGTATTCATAAATTGCATGCTGCAAATAAATCACTTAATAAATTAGTAATTTAAAAGTTAAATATAAATTTGTTTATTTATTTATTTTATTTTATAAGTTTGCATTTTTATTTTTTACTTTATATTATTTCTATTTTCCATTCTTTTTCTAAATCACTAAAATAAAAAAGGTAATTTCCTAATTACAACTCAAATTTATAACTTTTAAATTAGGAAATACATAAAAGACAACCTCGGTTAATTCAACCAATTAAATTGCTCTTTTTTTTTCAATTAAATCACTCAGTACTTGGCGTCAGATAGGCAACCAATTAATTCAATTTTGAGTTAAATAGGACCCTTTTAGGTGACAAAATTTTTTCATACGAGTTTTTAAAACAACTTTATTCTTAAGACTCGAGTTTAAGCTCCTGTGATCATCGGTTAGGATTATAGGTCTCTTTTTACTCACTAATTGTGTTTTTTACTGTACTTATCTCAATACGGTTTAACCTAAAAGATAAAATGATTAGACTCATTTATCAGAAAATAATTAGCAATTGAGACGTGTTCGGTGCAATATGATTGTTAAATTTCATGACATGCATGCCAACAGCTAATTGCAATCTCAAAACAGTTGTTCTATGTTTAGGGTTACAATAATTATTGACTTATAATATGCAACAAAAAGTGTGATGGACCAATGGTAATTATTAACTTTATTTTAAGTTTGATTGCAAAAGTAATATGAACTAAATTAAATTTGATGTAACCCAAATTTAAACGGTTTAATATGATATTATTTTAAAATTAAGATAAATTTATAAAATTTAATTTCAATTAATTCAAATAATTAATTTATTAACTTTGAAACTGATCAAATAAAGATTATTATTTTTATTATGAATAATATAAATTATAATATTATTTTAAAGTATAATTGAGTCACTAAAATCTAAATTTAATACAAAATCTTTTTAATTCAAATTTAACTAAAAGGTTCAAGTAGAAATTATCATTTTTAATGTAACCTCCCTCATTTTTTGGGATTATTAAAATTTTATAATTCGAATATTCCTACTTCAATTTTATTAATTTCTTTATTTGTTTATATATAAATAAAATGTAACAAACTAAATCATGTATACGACTGTCGTTTACAACACAAGTATAAGTGGCACGAACTCCTTTATCCTTAATCGAAGTTTTGAGTTTTAATGTTGCGTTTGGTTAGCGTCTTCAGCAGATAGGGGCAGAACGGAACGGGACGAGACAGGACAGAACAGAACAAAAATTGGAGACAGTAGGATGTTTGGTTGTTGTGAACAGAACAGATATTTTTGCTCTGTCCTTAGTACAAAAATGTGTTTGGTTGTCGAGGACAGAATAGAAAATAGTGTTAATGACAGAAATACCCCTATAGTATAATAAGAATAGTAGATGTAATTCATTGATTATTTGATAA
>JANZLC010000200.1:29568750-29616036 GCA_026413385.1 Erythroxylum gracilipes
TGAGAGGGTATGTTGGTTTGTGAAATATGAGAGGGTAAATTGGTCATTTCCAATTCTTGTTCGACGAACAAAAATTTATGTACCACAGTTTTGAGTGGAACAAAAATTTCTGTCCTCGTTCTATGAGGACGGAACAAAAATTGATGAGGACGGTAAGCAAACATCACGAAGACAGAACTTTTGTGTCCTCGTCATCCGTCCTCACGTCCGAGGACGGCAACCAAACACAGCATAAGTTTTAAGAACAGAGTCACTTTAAAATTAGTAAAAAAAAAAACTTTACCGTCAGAAAAAAGAGGAATGCGTTATGCGTTGGTATAGCGTGGCCATGATGTCACAGCAGTACGTATAATTGGTAATAATGTCTTCCATCAGCTACAGTTGCTATTATCATTTTCTTTTAGTTTAAATGTTTTTTTATATTTCTACTTTGGGCCCCTAAAGGGTAAGGTCACCTTCATCATTTCATTTTGTCTCTATGTTTATAGGTATAGGTGGCCATAATGCCACTTTGATTCTCTTCCCATTTCCCCACCTCTGATTTGTCTCTATTATTATCGGGCCTTCTTATTATTCTGTTTCATTTCTATTTTATAAAAATTTATTAATTTAATAAATAAAACCTATAAAAATTGAATTACTCGGATCGTGCTAAAATAAATGGTACATTAAAATTAGGAATAAAAGATCTCGTGGCATTATTACTATTAGGTTTGTTCGAACTCATTCCGTTCATATAAAAATGATATTATTTAATTATAGTTAAAAATAAAATTATTTTGATCTTTTTATATAAAATTAAAATGATAATATTTTAAAGAGAGTTCAAGTTGTTCGGACTAACTTACTATTTATACTCAAATCCGACTCAAATTTTAATAAATTAAACTTAATCCTTTAATTTCTGATTGAGTAAAATTTAAATTTATTGAGTCTAATTATTAATTATTTCTCTTTTTGGTAAAATAAAATATACCGATAATAGGCTTCATCGCTATATGATCTCTAAATTTAGGTACTTGTTACAATTGATTCTCATATTGTATAAAATTGTAATTAATTGCTTAAATTTGATGGATAACAAAGACAATCCAAATCTTTTTATCAATTTGAAATTGTAAGTTAAGCTAAATTGTTTTCAATATATGTGAAATTAATTGCACCAAAGTAATATGGAGTTTGAATTAAGAGTTTTAACCCATTATTGAAAACGTGGTTAAGTATTCAATTCTTTATGCAATGTTCTTAATTAATAAATTTAATTCAAAAATCAATTAGTTAAAAATTATTATTATTGTTTAATTTATTTATAAAATTATAAAAATTTATATCTCTCTTTATATCCACCTCTTATATAAGATATTAAAGTCTTTTCATAAACTTTTAATATTATCATGAAAACTCAATTTAAACTAAAAATATGTCAACTTGTAGTTTCACCTATATTGAACAAAATTATGTTTTAAACATTATTTGTAATAGGTAATATTTAAATTAGTTCGATAACAATTCTAATATGAATTTAGGAGAATTATATATTTGAAAATAATTAATTGTATTTATAAATTTTATCTTTTTTATTTTCAGATCTCATCATCACCATCAATACTCAGTTGGAGTCCAGCTGAGATACAGGTTTAAAGAGGTCCAATAGTACGCAACTTTAACCCTACTTAATAAAAATATTATTTTTTATAGACTCACATATTATTTTCAAATCTCATATATTTCAAGTAAATCAAAATAAAATAATAAGAATAACAATTTTTCTGGTTCAATCGAGTTAACAAATTATCCCCAGTTTGATTGAATTTTATATTAAATTTAAGTCTAAAAGTAGACCTAAAACTCAAACTTAACATTGTAAAGTCTCTCCTTAACATAATATTGTTTTAGTTTGTGAGTTTAAAAAATTATGAATTACATAGATCTTGTCTTAAACCTAATAAAGGTCTTTGTCTATTGCCACACTTATAAAATGGGATTAATTTACTTGTGCCTGTTTTTTTTTTGTGTCATCATGTAGCTTTCTTCATTTATCCATTTATTACTGAATCGATTGAGAAGGGTATAAGGTAACACACGAAAATAGGAACAATCAAAATCACCCTATGTATAAAATATAAATAGCTAATAATACTAATTAATTTTTCAGAAAAGACAAAAAAAAAGAGAGGGAGAAAATAACACTTATTGGAGACACATAACATAACACGACGAGTATCATCAACACATAAAATTATCTGAATGTGTGGGTGAGATTAGACGAAACAGGAATAGAATTGGGTAAGTAGGGCAGAAAATATGTTGTCAGATATCAATGGTTATCAAATCATCTTTAAACTGTGCATAATGATTACCCCACGCTTCTCTCTCTTTTTCATTCATTCTTTCTCTGCCTTGCTGAGTGCTGACCTGTGTGTTGTGTATCCGAGGAGTGTAGATTCCTATATGCTTACACTTTGTCCATCACATTTCCTGTAGTTCCTGACCAACAGAGACCTCTCACTTCCATGGCCAAACCAAAACACCAGTTAAGAAACACTTTCCAAGTAGACGTTACTAATTCTCAGTAGATTTATGCTTTTTACCCGAATTTAAAGTAATACGATGGCTAAATTAAACTCTTAAAGTATATTAAAATTTTATTAACAAACGAGAGAGATTTCATGTAGAACTGTAGAAGTATACAGGTAAACTATAACCGAACTGATATCAGAATTCTGAAAACAACTTGCTTGGCTTCAGATATCCTGGGAGGGGGAGAGAGAGTTACATTATCGAAGACATTCTTTTTCTCCTCCTTAAACAAAAAGGCACATCACATCATAAAGAGAATCATGGTCGTGCCGGAACTGAAAAACAAATTTGAGGAGGGAATCTGGGAAGAGATTTGAGGTGGTCTCGCGCGAGGAAAGGAGTGGATATGACAGGTTTGGTGCGTGTGTCAGGTTCAGGACAGGCTCCTCATCATCAGGTGGGTTTCAGGATATGAATACATCAGAGAGAGATAGCTGACATGCGTGAAGTGCACCACTAACCTGACCTGAAGCGGACATATGTACATGTAATGTAAGTAATGTATAACATGGGTATGTCGTACTTGTGTCTTTCTGATGAAATTGGTGCCGCGTGGGTTCAGACTGTACCATTCCAATGTACTCTTTCTGCTTCAACAAGCCTGCATTACCAGCTAGGTTTTTCATTTTTTCTATGCAAACTTGTGCAGTCTCGCTTGCTATTACGTACATATTTCTTATGCCTTTTTCAGGTTAAAGTTTTTATGTAGGGAGGGCGATGGTCGAGTCACAAAACGGTCCAAACTCAGTTCGATGTTTAGTTGAATTTGGAAGCAATATCTTTTTGATGTTAATTTTTTTAAATTTACATATTAAAATGAAATGATTTTAGAATTTTTAAAAAACAATATTATTTTATGTCGAGCATCATATTAAAGTGAAAAGTAATTTTAAAAACATAGAAAAGTAATTTGTAAACATTCGTTATATCAAATATATTATTTGACTACAAATTATTAATAAATTTAATATATAAATTAAATATATAATTTACATATTATTATATACATATATCTAATGATTTATTTGAGAATAAAAATGTGGGAAAATTAAAAATGTATATCAAAGTGCTTTCTATTTATTTTTCATTGAATTTTATTAAGTATATAATATATCCTCATGCTTTTATGGTAGAGAAAACACGTCATACAAAAAAAACAATATTTTATTTTATTTTTCTTAATAAAAATAAATTTATGACATATGTTTATTGTAGAACAGTGATGAAAAATTCCATTATTATATTTACTTTTTGCTTAATGGTTTGGTGACTCTAGTGAGTTTGTTCCTCGTATTAATTTTATAAGATTTAATATTTTTTAAAAAGGGAAATGCTACATTTATATTTTAATTTTCTAGATTTGGCATTAATTTATGGCCATGTCCAATTACAAAGACTTAATTGACAAACCAAGTGATGTTAACAATGAATTAGACTCGACCTTATTATAAAGCTCGACTAGGCTCAAGGCTCCAGGTTTGATGAGCTGAATCTTGATTGAGCCCAATTAAATTTAATCTTTTTTATTATTAAAAAATCAAAATAAAATCATTTTTATGTAAAAATTTCAAGCTTCAGCCCAGGTCAGGTCGTATAGCTCGAGCTAAAGCCTAGCTTAGAGCCTAAATTTTTTTTAACTGTTGACTTCGAGATTGACCAAATTGAACTGGACTTTTCTTGTCACCCCTAAAACAGAGATATATGAGATCAATTCGGCCTTAAATTGAGTTAATAAAACTAATAATTGATTTAAAGTTGTTACATGTATTTAAGAGTTTATTTGATAAATATTTAAGAATAAATAACTTTGAATTTTGCATTATAGAAGGAAAAAAGAGAAACTTAACACTTTAACTTAACTCATTTTCTAGTTAATTAGTTCACAATATGTTGAGATGATTAACTATCAATTGTAAAGTCACAAACAAATGATTGGGGGCAACAAGAAATCAACTCCCCAACTCTTTTTCCTTTAGGTTTATAGACATGATTAGGGTTTTGTATTTGGTTATGATTTGGGAGGGCCTACCTTAAGTTGAGGACTTAAAAGTCTGTGTCATTATTACCAATGTTTGCCATTACAACTTACCATACTCTAAGTTTTCTAACAATGTAATTATATTTGATATAATAAGGTTTTGACATTAACACATGTAATCCAAAACCATGACATTTTGTGACTAAAAGTGACTCATGTGATATACATAGTACTAAACTAGTTTCTCTGCCTAGGATACTTCAAGTTTTCAGCAACTAGTCCAAGTGGTTTGCACTCATTTAAAGTACCAAAGTCACCTAATAGACTATGGTAGGTTTACTTTTTTTTTTGTCAAGTAAGTCAATAATTAATAATTTGTAAATTACGTATTTTAAACATTTTAAATAAATTATTTAATGAATCAAGAATATAAAGTTAAATGTTTGATTTTGCTTTATATTTTTTATAATTTATAAATTATGTAATAATATAAAATAAATGTTTGATTCAATTTAAGTAGCATTTGTAAGTCATATGTATTCACTCATGCTCAATCATTATTTTTAAGATTATGATGACAATAGGCCGACCCATATATCTAAATTTAGATGTTTATAATTGAGCTCAGACTCAAAGTATGAGTTTGAGCAACCCAGACTGACAATAAGCCGACCCATATATCTAAATTTAGATGTTTATAATTGAGCTCAGACTCAAAGTATGAGTTTGAGCAATCCGATTCAGACTCAATAAAAAAAGTTATTTTATACTTTTTCATTTTAAACCAAATTATTTTAAAAAATTGACGGATGACCTATATCCTCATCATCATTAACGGTGAAGACATGCTTGTGTTATAAGTAAAATGATATTGTTTGGATAAAATAATGCTGTTTTACTCGAATAAGTTGGAGTTAAATGAATTTTCTCAAACTCAAGCTTATCAATTTGAATTCAATATATTGATTTCAAATCAAATCAAATTAATTTGAAATTATTATATTCATCAATTGTAATTTCAAAATTTAACCATTTAAATTGAAAAGTTACCATAAATTTTAGTTTTACTATTTGAACCAAGCTAAGGGTGGATTAAAAATGGAAATACTTATGAATTATTTGATTTTTTTAATTGCATGAAATGCCCATTTCATGATTCTTATTCACCTATGAATATTTGATTTGTTGAAAAATAAAAAGGTAATAAGTGCAATGCATTGTCATTCACCATTCATATATTCTTTGCTCATTGCTCGTACGAAACCTAAACGGATAGTTGTACTTATGACTTACTTGTAAAGTACTATTCAAATCATGTTAGAGACGTTTTGTGTTATATTGATGAAGTAGTTCCCAAAAAGAAGTTGTTTTACACCAAACCTATAATTACATACCGTAAATTTGGTCTCTTTGGGTTAAAGTATGACATAACTAAGTGAAATAAAAATATAGAATAAATTAAAATATTTACATAAAGTATGACTCAATTATATTTCAATTCGATCATAAATTTAGACAATATTGATTTTGATTTCGATGAGGTATTAATTAAATCGTAAAATTTTACACTCGATCTAATATAATTTATTGTCATTTTTGTAAACACTCAAACAAAATAGAAAGAATGCAAGACATATAAGAAAATTTTTAATAATCTTCGTAAAATTATAAAAGTTCTTTCTAATTTTCAAATTTTCAAAAAACCCTTCTTTTAAATTTCAGATTAAAACAACAACAAATCATAGGTGGGATGAACATTAGAAGTAGATCAACCAAATGCTATTTAAATAATGACTCAACATAGCTCTTAAACTCAAACTAAAATAATTAAATTCGACATAAGCTAATAATTTATTATAATTATTCATACTAACTTGTACTCAAACTAAAATAATTAAATTCGACATAAGCTAATAATTTATTATAATTATTCATACAACTTGTATTTTGTTGTTATTTTTTAACCGAAATTTAAAATAAGTAAATTTTTTAGAAAATTGAAAACTAGAAGGGATTTTTTTAAAATTTTAAAGATTTATTCCATAGAAAAATATAAAAATTAAAATATTTAATAAATTTGGTCCCAAAAGTCCAATTCAAAATGTGGGCTTCTTTTGAATAAAATTCAGGTCCATAGGTCTGTGGCCCATTAACGGGTTAATATTATAAACGCTTCGGACCGTTGGCGGTTATCACATCCCACTCCGTAACTCGCCAGCGTGCAGCGTCCGAAGTCCGAATCATTTTGGTCGTGACAGACGAATTTACCAAAAAGCCCCTCGTTCTCTTCTTCCTCTCTTAAGACAAAGCATAGTCCAGACACTGCAGTTTGTTTGTTTTTTTTAAATTCGTAAATAATTTAGCAGAGAATCTCAATTCTAGAGAGGGAGAGATTCGAAAAGGATTTAACGGGATGGTCGACGATGGCTTCGATGTGCAGCGACGGTCTTGATTGATAAACGATTCGCTTCCTGATTTCCAGGTTGTCTCCAAGTTCTCTTTTCGTTTCTTTGGGATCTTTTTTGGGTATCGATTGGAAATTCTTTTTCCTCGATTATTGTTTGTTTTAACGTTGCCGTTCTGATTGATCATTTGCTATCGTTTTTCGTTTCATTTTCTGATGTTGGTGTTATCTAGCTATCAGGCTCGGCTGCCTTTGTTGTTTGGGTTTACTGT
This sequence comes from Erythroxylum gracilipes, assembly GCA_026413385.1. Classification (NCBI taxonomy): domain Eukaryota; kingdom Viridiplantae; phylum Streptophyta; class Magnoliopsida; order Malpighiales; family Erythroxylaceae; genus Erythroxylum; species Erythroxylum gracilipes. The sequence goes on from JANZLC010000200.1 coordinate 29,575,985, forward strand.
CTTTTTGTTAGTTATGTTGTCTTGTTAATTGAGGTAGGAATTGGTTGCTATGGAACTGAAGATTGGAAAGAGAAAATTATGGGTTGCATGATGGAATTTTATGATTGTATAACAAAGGAAAGGAAGAAAGAAATGGAATTTCAAGTGTTGGGTTAGATGATAGCTCATAAGATTAATGGTGGCAGTAATTTATCAAATAGATGAAGGTTTTCACCTATTTGTCAGGTCAGTGATTGCACTATTTTAGGTTTATATTGTCTGCTAATACATTTCTTTGGAAATAATACGGTGGAATAAGTAAATAGGGCTGCTTAATTTGTCGAGTTTGTGAGATTAGGCACATTGCTGATGAAAGATAAGCTAAGGCAACGTGAGAGAAGTTAAAACCAAGTTGAAAGATTGTCAATTACCTCTCATATGCTTAAAAGACTTGATAGGCTATCTTGCAAAGGTTTGTAGTGTTCTTAAAAACTACATGAAGAAATTTGATGACACTATTGAGATTTGTTTCTCCTATGACTTGTCAATTGTTAACTCTAACCAACTCATCTTAAGCTTTATCTGTGTTAATATTCTAGTGCTTATCCTGCGTAATGGCACCTCGACTTCATGTTTGATCTGATGGTAATGAAGATTTCACATAAATTACCCTGTGGTGTCATTTTGGTGGAAGGGAATAATTGGAGCTTCTTATCTCCATCAATACTTTATCACATGCTTATACTGTAGATGGTAATAGCAAGTTCTCTGTGTTGAACTTAAGATTGGCATATATTCTCCACATAAAAGTAAATACAGTGCTTGCCATATGTTGCTTAGAATCTTGAGTCTGGTTATCATTCTGGTTTAATGTCCCACCTTTCCTTTTGGTTTGACTTGTATAGGATCAATGGATTTTGCGATTGCTGGTGAGGATCTTCCTCTATTACGGTTGCACAGATGGGCTCCCTCTCAATTCCAATTTGACCTGTCAGAATTTCATGAGGCTTTTATTTCTCCTACGAAAGAGTTGCTATTGTTACTCTCATACCAATGTGAAGCACTGCTGCTACCTTTGGTTTCAGGTTAGTATTTATATTGCCCTTATCTCATTATGTTCTCATCTTGTATAATTAAATGACTTGCTGAGCTTGTGCTTTGATGTGCTTATATATGATTATTTCTGAGCTTATGTGATAATTCATTCTTTTTGTTTTGTCAATATGTACCTTTTCATTATTACTTGGTTGCCTGTGTTTGACATTCATTCTTTTCATTCTTTTTTCTTTAATCTCAGAAGCGGAGTCTGTAAATGGTGATTTATTTGGGCGTTGCAGTAATAGTTCCGAAAACCAATCTTCGGGTGCGATATGTGAACAGTTGTTGGTGGAAGCTACTAACTCAGATTCAAAGGATGGTGCCCCCTGCACTTCTGCATCAGTAGTGGATTTTGATAATGGTTTTTCTTGTGAACATGAAAAACCATGTTATTCTTTTATTAGCAACGTAAATTCACTGGCCTGGGGTGTTTGTGGGGACACCTATGACCAACATAATGACCCTGCATATAGGCAGCTTCTCTTCATATCTAATGGCCATGGTGTTACAGTGCATGCCTTCCTTGAACCTGATAAAACAAATTCGTCAACACATTCTACATTAGGGGCTCAGTTTGGACAAGGGAAGTGGGTGGATTGGGGCCCTTCCTCTGAATCAGCTGAATGTATGACGATGCGGGAAGCCTGTGACCAGTTTTCTGATGTGTCTGGTAATGATGTTGAGGCGAATGGGAATAGAGAATTTCTACAAAGTATTCGTAAAGGAACGACAGTCAAAGAATTGCCCAGGGATTTTTCTTCAAAAAGGTGGTTGCATTCTTTCTTCACCAAAGCAGAAACTGTACAATCTGATGGTAGAATTTGGACTAGGTTTCCTGAAAAACAATATTTTCCTTCCTCTGCAAAGGTAGTTTCATTTAGCCTTTTTGACACCAATCTGCCAGTTATGTACTTCCTTTCTTGTGGCAATTCAAATAAGGAGAATTGCAGTAAAAATCTGTTGGATGCAGCGGGTGATTCTATGAAAAATAATCCAAACTGTTTGTGTGGTGATTTTTGTGTTGATTCATACAGATGTCCAAGAGTGTTCTCAAGCAATTCATATTGCCTAATAGGATTTGTTTTAACATTAGTGGACTCTTCTTCTATTAATTCTACAGACAAGGATGGGAGAAGCAAGGTTAAATATCTAATTGTTGTGGCTAGGTTACGCAGATACGGAATCCAATGGGTTTCTTTGGTGAAGCTTGAGGATATTGTAAATCAGGACTCTGTGTCACATTGGGTAGATTTTTGCTTTTCTGACAACCTCCTTGTTTGCCTAAATGTATCTGGAGTAATTAATTTTTACTGTACAAAATCTGGCAATTTTGTTTCACATGTAAATATTCTAGAGGCTTGTGGAGTAAACCCCCACACAGGTCTGCGGCAACAAGAGATGGTTCCTGTAGCTCCCGATAGCCATATTACGGAAGCAAATGAAATTCATGATCAGGAAACTTCTCTTATTGGCAAATTCTTCCATAAAAGGAACTTTAGGAAGTTGCTTGTTGCTTCACATAATTCGTTGTTAGCTGCAGTTGATGATTGTGGTGTAATATATACCTTGTTTGCTGATGATTATTTGCCAGAAGATTACTATCCATGTGAGAAATGGTTTTCGAATACTCGGTATTTAGGGCTCGGAATATTGATTGGTTGGAAAATTGGTGGTTCCGACATTGGCCACCAAAGTGTATTTCCAAATAAACCATCTGTTAGACATTTGGGTGCACCCATATGGGATTATGGTAATTGTAATGTGCGTCAGGCAGCCAATATTCATGGAAGAGATGACAGGGATGACTTGAGCTTCTCTCGTTTATCTACCGCATCGAGAATAACAACTGATAGATTTCATGAATCTGGGGTAAATTTGCAATTCATGCAAAATGTTTTTATTCCGACAGAGAGATTGACTGAGGATGACTGTGTTTGTCTTTCACCTCTTGGTATCACTTGTTTCATTAAGAAGCACACTGATAATAAAAAAACTAGTCAGATTGTTCATTTTAAGCTGCACAAAGATTCAACAGTTCATGATGACAGATATTTGAATCCCACCCGCGAAGACTTCTGTCTTGGAGGAAAGGAAGATTGGTCTGTTGGTGAAGTAATTGGTTGCACTTTCCAGGGGTGTCTGTATCTAGTTTCTGAAGATGGTCTTTCTGTTGTTCTTCCATCCATATCTACTTCTTCAAATTTTCTTCCTGTTGAGACGATTGGATATCGTCAGCACATTAATTATGAAGGTGTAAAGTGGCAACTAGAAGCAATTCTGGATGTAAAAGAGTTGAAAAAACCATTCTGTCCTTGGAAAGTTGAACTTTTGGATCGAGTTCTTATATATGAAGGGGCAGAAGGAGCAGACTGGTTGTCATTGCAGAATGGTAAGAGGAATCGTCTGTCAGTTGTTGCCTAGCTTGTAATATTTCCATTGTGTCTGTGTCTAGTGGTTTCTTTTCCATTATGATGTATTAGTTGTTGCTCCTGTATCTGCATTACCTTTCCAAAGTTCTAGCTACATGCATATTTTCTATCGTACTTCTTGTATTTTTTTTAAGATAAAATTTTTTAAAACTGTTTCTTTGTCATGTTTGTTAATCAGGGAAAAGGTTATTTTTGAATAAGGATATAGGGAAAGGAGATTGATTTGGGGTGGTAACTAGTGATGTGGACTTTCAGATTTTGCCAATTATGATATCACATGCTTTATGAAATAATTTACTGATTTCTTGAGTTGATAACATATTCAATGTTTTTCAATGTAAGCCTAGTGTTTGCTAGGTTGTTGTGTCAAGATATGACAATTTTGAGGAATCTGATGACTCTCATCATAAGATGACTTTGCTGAGGTGCACAGCCACATTTTTCCCTTACGGAATACCTTGTTATTGCCTGAGCTAGGGATGCAAGATGCAAGCTCGGAATCTGCTGTCATTTCTATGGTTAGACGTAGATGGTATCAATCCCAATCCTCTCAGAGGGAGACATTAACATTGTAGAGACAATGAAAATTACATATGTAACATTTGTCTATTTTGTTGTTTACAAGTTTTGCATCATTAGATGAATTGAACGTTGAGGGTCACCTTATATATTACTAGTATTGGGGATGATCCAGATGACTCCACAAATTGGGATATTACTTTACCTATGATTAAGCATAGTACACTAAAATTTTGGAAGTCCCAACTTATATTCAAAGAGCCACAAATCATTCATTGAACTATTGTCTTATTGCTTCTATATAATTTCTCCAATTGTGTGCTGGATTGATTCATTTTTTCTTGTTGTTTAGCTGTTGTTGGAAAATGTGGACTTTTTTATATAAATATATTGCTGCACTTTGTTCTGACTACATGTAAATTGTTATCATGTCAGGATGGGACTTGAAAATTTCTAGGTTGCGTCGGCTACAATTGGCATTGGATTACCTAAAATTTGATGAAATTGAGCAGTAAGGATCTTGTGGTCTTTGTAATTTTCCATTATTTCTCTATTTTGACACAATTTATCATCCATATTTTTAGTACACAATTGTAATTGAGAGGTTGATCCTACGGTATGTGTCCGAGTTTTGATAAATGCATGTGCAAAGATGTGGTTGTTGCATATGAGTTGTACATGAACGTGCATATATATGTAGATATATATACTCATGTCTTTTTTGGATATTGTCGGCTTGTAATTATACTGGATGGTGGTTGTTATGAAAGTTGCAAAATTATAAGCATAACTGTTGAGTTGTGTTGGAAACTTGGGCATAATCAACAATCAAATGCTCATCAATTTCTAAAAAAATAAATGAAGTATTTCCCTATAGTATGCATATGCTGAGGGAGACTGTCCAAAGCTCAGTGGAGCATGGAGTTTTTCCTACTTTGTTGGGAACATGATTCTCTTAGTTGAGTCCAAGTTTTGGTGGGTTCTTATGGAAATGCGGTTATTCTTGATTAAAAAGTGTCCTTGTACCCAAAAATGGAAAAGATATCCATTAAATACCCTCAGGTAAGTACATATATGATAAAATATCACTATTCCAGAACTATGCGTACATTGATGTTAGTTGCAAATTGATGATTTAATTTTTACTGTATTTGCTGCTATTTTTGTGTTTTCTCAATCAGTTGCTTTTGTTTACCTATAACTGTTTGACTGCAGCCATTACATGGACTTTCCTTTGAAACTGCATGATAATTGCTAAATTTTACTCCCTCCATCTCTCACTTTATGGCACTAAGTAATTCTTTCCTTATTTTCTTTGTCTTCTTTTCTTCTCCCATTTTTTTTCTGTGTTTTAACTTAAAAAAATGCTAATATCGTCTACTAATTAACATTGGAAGTATCAGTGTAACCTTTTATCTGTGTCAAAATCTTTGATTTATCAGTCCATTTTGTTAATATTATCAAACAATCTGGAATATAGAAATCCTATAATTTGAAGTTTTTTTTTTTTCAGTTGTGGAGATTCCATAAATTGTTTGTGTTTTTACAGTTCAATCTAGATGAACTAAGAAAGCTGACAAATTAATAAAATAAAAGCAAGTGAAGTTCATTAATTTGTCAAAATCTTAACAGACTTTATGACGGATTCAGAAGTATATTTTCTCAAGCTGGTGATTCCATGATCTTGTGCTTGTTACCAATTACATCATGTAACTTTCCAGTCTCTTTTTAAATTGATTCAGAGCCATTCATGAAGAAGATGGTTTTGCTTAGTATGAATAATAGTAAACATGATCACCTTGCAGAGCTTCTTTTTTGGGTTTTCAATATCCATGTGCAGCATCTATTCGATTCTGCTTTTATGTTGCTTTAAGACATTGACTTATTTATTGCCTATAGTTGGTTAAGTTGCTGACCAGAGGAAACTTTTTTCTGTGGTGGCTTTAACAGTTCTCTTGAAATGCTTGTGGATGTGAATTTGGCCGAAGAAGGCATTTTGAGATTGCTTTTTGCTGCAGTATATCTGATGGTCCATAGAAATGGCACTGATAATGAGGTTTCTGCTGCATCAAGGTAAAACTTGTTTTAAATTGATTTGTTTCATGTTTATATACTTTTGATCTCATTATCTCTTATTACTCTATCTCCCCTTCCCTATCCTGCTCTCCTCCCTCTCAAGCAACTCTCAATATGTAATATTTTTTTTATCCCAAATCTGGTTTTTATTTTGTACGCTTCACGAAATAGAGAGAATTCTTTTCTCTAGTTTTATATCATTTGTTGATCTCAAATATAAGTTTGCTTTTATCATGTGAAGAAATTACATATATGCGAATCATAGAAGAATTGTTAATGATATATTTGTCATCTTTCTTGTCGTGAAGATGATGTTTGATACTTGTGAGTGTTGTTTGCTTGACTCTTTCGGCCAAAAGGTTGAGTATTTTTCACGTATTTTCCAACTGTCAGTTATAGGGTTAACAGTTCTTCTGAGGGATATTGTGTTTTTTTTTTTTCACATTTGAAGTTTGCTTTGTATGCTGATAGCAAGTTCTTCTGTGTAGCTGCTTGAACTTGCATTGCTGAAGTGTGTAGTATAGTTGCATCCTGATAATTAGAAAAGTGTGTAGTATAGTTGCATCCTGATAATTAGAACTTTTTAAGTTGGGAAAGCTTCTTTAGTTGCTATTTTCTCAGTCTACTTAGAGAAGTTGACAGTAGCAGCCTAAATTTGATTATACTAGTCTGTTGTTCTTTTTATAGCTGTTCATTCACCACCTGATTCTTCCTCTTTCAATTATCTTTATTAATGCTGCACCAACTTGGTCTGGGTAGATAATTCCAGAATCTTACTTTGCTGATGAAAAAAAATCCCACTTTATCTTTGTTAGGATCTTCGGGAGAGAGAGAGAGAATCATTCCAGAGGAAGAACAGTGGGCCAAGGAGGGAGTTAGTTATCAGCTGATGTGGTTAATTAGTTAGGCATAACAGAATGTACCTAGGGAGGTTATAAAGGGGGGAAAAAGAAGAAGGGAGAGGGTAGGCAGAAACTTGAGAGAAGAAGAGTGACAGAAGGATTCACACCTTCTGAGGAGCAAATCTGCTCTGGTTAGGGAGGGAGGAGTGATTCTGCTCTGGTTAGGGAGGAATATTATATTCCTATACTGTAGTGACATATATACGTCACAATTATACTACAATAATATAGTACAACTCCAGTATTCTGGGGATAGAGTCCTAACAATCTTGGCGGAAGCAATAAATAGTTTTTGTTCGAGAAAATGTTTAGAAGTGGGATTTTTTCATTCACCAATTTTTGTTTCTTTACCAATTTCTCATCATGTTTCCTGTTTTTCAGGCTTCTTGGATTGGCAACATGCTTTGCAACCCAAATGATTCGTAAATATGGGATACTACAGCGTAAGAAAAGGTTTTACCCATTTCAAGGACCTAAAAGAATTGAATTGCTTTCTCTTCCACCAAATTTTCCATGTAAAGTAGAGACTAAAACTGGGGACTCGAGAAGGATTCGTGACATGGCACATCTCCTGGAAATGATCCGAAATCTTCAATGTCGTCTCACTGCGAAATTTATGAAGCCAGGCCAAGGAATTGTATGCACCTATACTGTGTCCTTGCTGTATCCATGTTGTTAAACTTCATGCTTCTTATTTTTGCTTACTGTGATCTTTTTTATAAATGATATAGATGGATGGTAAGGAGCCATTAAGTTTGGTGACAGCCAATCTAGAACAGGATGAATCTCAGTTTCTTCCTGCTGATAGTTTATTGTTGGAGACTCAGAGCCAACAGGAATCACTGGCTTCTGTATCTTCCATGCACTTGAAAAGTCAAAAGCTTGCTTTGGTATCCAAGGAATCTCTAATTTCTGGAGCCTCTTTGGACGCGGATGAGTCAAATACATTGTCTTCACATATACCACAAGTTGGGAATCTTGAGAGAGTTTTTACCTTGGAAAATCCAAAGGAGATGATTGCAAGATGGAAATTAGACAATTTAGATCTGAAAACTGTGGTTAAAGATGCTTTACACACTGGTCGTCTCCCTTTAGCAGTCCTGCAATTGCATCTTTATCACAGAAGAGATTTAGAAACAGATAAGGAGCCTCCAGACACCTTCACTGAAGTTCGCGATGTTGGAAGAACCATTGCTTATGACCTGTTTCTTAAGGTACTTTATTGATTTTTAAGATACACACGAACTCATACCATTTGCTTACTATATTTATCACCTTTGACAACAGGGTGAAACTGGACTTGCCATATCAACACTGCAAAGGCTTGGAGAGGATATAGAGGCCTGCCTTAGGCAGTTATTATTTGGCACAGTAAGAAGACATCTCCGAATCCAAGTTGCTGAGGAAATGAAGAGATATGGCTACCTAGGACCTTATGAGGGCAAGATTTTGGAGAGGTTATTGCTTATTGAGGTATAAGAAACTTTAATAATTATTTCTTTTGATCAATGTGTGCCATTTGATCTCTGATTTCATATGTTTTTACTGTTATTTTTTTTCCCTGGAAAGAGGCTGTATCCTAGCAGTAGCTTCTGGAAAACTTATGTTGGCCGCCAAAAGGCATTGACAGGAGATACATTAATTAAAAAGTTACCGAATGGGTTGAAGTTGCATATTTTGCATTCACATCAACCGAATGATCTTATCATTGACTGTGGTGAGCTTGATGGAGTTGTATTAGGTTCGTGGGCAAGTATTCATGATAGTCCTCCTGATACTGATATGGATGAAGATATTGCTCATGTTGGATACTGGGTGGCAGCCGCAGTGTGGTCTAATGCCTGGGATCAGCAAACAATTGATCGTGTAAGTCTCATAGTTCACTCTTTTTTGTGTTGTAACTCTTTGAAAAGCATCAAATTGTTCTGTATTTATATTGAGGAGATATGTAGTTGGCAATGATATGGGGCGCATTAGTTCCTAAGATCATCATTCAAATCATTTGCCTATGGAGGTTTTCAAATCCGTGCTTTCTTGTTTTTGGGTGGTCTATCACAGCATGGAAGGCTCCTGGATATTGGTCTTATTTGATGTGAACCTGCTTTGAAAATAGTGAAGTTCTGATATTTTCCAAATTAACTTGCCTTTATTCCATTAAAAAAAAAGAAAATTTCCAAAATGACGTCAGTGTGCGTATTTAAACTTTTTGACATAGAAAACTTATAGTAACAGGTTATTTGGTTGAAAATATAATTGACTTGATGGATGCACAGCGGATGCAATTTTCAATTGGCCAACAGCAACCATCTGGATTAAATTCTTATTTCTTTTAATTATCTCCTAAGAGGTTGAGTTAGAATCCCTTCTCACCCACAACCAGCCAAAAAAAAGTAGGGATCTTCCCCTCTTGAGGGTAGGAAAATCGAGGTTCCTTTCAGTTGAGGCACGAACAATGTCAAATTCTATAATAATTAGTTGAAACTCACGTTAGAAGCAAAGCTATGGCCCTTTACGTATGATGTTATTATATAATTTTCATTAATGTTCTTCAAGCATACAAGAACATTATTTTATAAATATATTATAGTCAAAGGTTGATGATGTTATATGATTTTCTTTTTGAAGTTAATTATATTGAAAGCTGGTATGTGGTATGGATATTCTTTTTGCTCTTTTAACTTGTTTTAGTTATCAAGCATTATTGATTTTTTTTCTCGACATCTTGCTGTACAGATAGTTTTAGATCAACCTTTCCTTCTAGGTGTGCATGTATTATGGGAATCTCAGTTAGAGTATTATGCATGCCACAATGACTGGGAAGAGCTTTCAAAACTTGTGGACCATATTCCAGCATCTGTCTTGTCTAACAGAAGCCTTCAGATTGCTCTGGTTGGCTTGTCAGGTGCTCCAGGTGTTGGACTTGATAGTGATTTTAGTGAACCGAGCAATCTTATTTGCTCAATTGATGATTTTGATATTGTCTGCATGGATGTTCCTGGTATTAAAATCTTGAAGAGTCCTGTCAATTTGACATGTACTGTGTGGCTAAGAGTGCTCTTGGAGCAGGAGCTTGCAAAGAAATTTGTTTTCTTGAAGGAATATTGGGAAGGCACTGCAGACATCGTAACTGTTTTAGCTAGGTCAGGCTTCATAACCTCCAAATCCGATAAGATGCAAATTGAGCATTCTTCTGTTGAGACTTCTTTAGATCTGGATGATTTTGATGGTGAAAGATCACATGTCGATGCTGTGCAAGCTTTACATAAACTGTTTGTGTATCACTGTGTGCAATATGGCTTACCAAACCTTTTGGACCTTTATCTGGATCACCACAAGCTGGGAATGGATAGCAATTCACTTCATTCATTGCTGGAAGCTGCAGTAAGTTCTGTTACATTCAGTGTGTTATTCATTCCCTGTTTTTGTGTTTTTCTTTCCTGCTTACAACCAATGTCTGCATTTGCACTATCTTCTCCTATCATTTGCAGCTGTATTCTCTTAACCTATATGATGTGTAAACTAAGTCGTCTATCAGATCAAACTAGATATTAGTGGAGTATTTGATTGAATTCAGTGCATGTGCATGTTTGTGTTCACATGTATTCAACTTATTATGTATTTTGATGACATTGTGGGCACTGGTTCTTTATTAATTATCATTCTTACATTTGTAAAATTGACACTGCACTAATTGAATAGAGGGCAATCATGATGTCAGAGGAACTCCCTCAATCTTTTTGTTGGATCACAGTTTAAAATTATCGTATTGATTTTTCATTTGAGCTTTTGCCTGTTAATTCAACTGGTATGCCTTCCCATGTACTGGATAAATAAATCTTGTGTGAAAATATGCTAATACATTTTTTATCTTTGGTGATCATTGTATTCTTTCTTCAAAATTTCATTACTGCATTGCAAAATATATCATATATTGTTACTTGTAGAAATTCTATGAAGATTGCTTTTTTCACTAACTAGTGGTATTTTATTCAGGGAGATTGCCAATGGGCAAAGTGGTTGCTTTTTTCTAGGGTTAAGGGGTATGAATATGATGCATCATTTAGTAATGCCCGGTCAATCATGTCATGCAACATAATTCCGGAGAGCAACCTCAGTGCCCTGCGAGTCAGTGATATAATTTGTACTGTCGATGATATAGCTGAAGGAGGTGGTGAATTGGCAGCTTTAGCTACTCTTATGTATGCCCCTTGTCCAATTCAGAACTGTCTAAGTAGTGGAGGTATAAATAGGCGTGGTAGCATTTCGGCCCAGTGTACTTTGGAAAATCTTAGACCTACATTACAGCGCTTTCCCACTTTGTGGCGCACTCTTGTGGCAGCAAGATTTGGGCAAGATACAACTTCCAATTGTTTGAGACCTAAAGCAGATAATGGTTGGTTTGGAGCTCATATTCATTTGGCATACTTAACCATCAACACTAATAATAGTTCACTTCATTCTTACTATTTTACATATGTTTGAAAATCAGCTCTAGTGGACTATCTGAATTGGCGTGACAACATCTTCTACTCTGCTGCACGCGATACTTCACTTTTGCAGATGCTGCCATGTTGGTTTCCTAAGACTGTGAGGAGGTTGATTCATCTTTACATGCAGGTTGCTTACTTCTGCTGCTTTTCACCTTGAATTGCTCTCTGATCCTAACTTTTCTTTATTTTAAATTTTTGTTTATACAAGAGGCGTATTAAACTTTTGCTTCAACAAATTATGTTTTGATGTTCCTGAATTCTCAGATTGTCAAAACTTTAGATATTATGTCGACCTGATCCCTTCAGAATAGGAAAGTTCTGTTTTTATTGTAATGCTCTGACGTGTGGTGGTTTCTCCGTACTGCAGGGTCCTCTTGGCTGGCAATCACTCTCAGGTCTGCCTACAGGAGACTCTTTGTTACATAGGGAGATAGATTTTTGCATTCATGCTGATGAACAAACTGAGATAGGTGCAGTCTCCTGGGAAGCAACAATCCAGAAACATGTTCAAGATGAACTCTATGATTCTTCACTTGAGGTTTTGATTCTTTTTCTTCCAAGAACTTAGTGTCTGTTCCATGCTAAGTTATGAGTTCCATTAATTTGTTATTAACCAATTGATGCAATGAGAGGGCGTTTTGGTGAGTTTGTGGAGATTTTTTTAAATCATTCCACTGTGCTGCTGGGATTATATTTATTAATTCCAATTAGAATTGCACAGCGGTGAGGGTGAAGATATTGTTAACTGTTTTAATTCTGCCTGATGCGTAAGAGAGGTTAGATCAGGGATCATTGTATGGTCAAAGTAACCAGCATGCTTGTCAATAAGAAATAAAAGATATGCCGTGTCGACATTATGATTTCTTTGAGACAGATATTTATAGAACTACAATTTTTTATACTGCAAATTATGCTAATGCGATGTTAATCAGCTGGTGACTCTGGTTTTTGGAATTCCTTTTGGAACACCACAAGCAGGGATACAGTAAAAGATATCTTTAAGTTGTTTGGTTAAAGCACCTTTTACATGCTTTTTTCAAACTATGGCTGGAGGGAGAATTGCTTTAACTGAAATTATAATAAATTTCCAATATTGATATTTTCTGTGACCTCATTCCATGGCTTGGTATTTATAGCTAGGAATTTCTTTTCTCCTTTTTACCCATTATACATCTGCTACTTATTTAATGGTAGTTTTATCAGACAAGCCAGCCTTATTTCTCATTAAGTCATCGCAGTTTTATGTACGCTTAGCAGACATTTATTGTTTGTAACTACAACACTTCCGCCAAAAGAACTTTAATTATAGCAGTTCTATTCACAACAACTTCTCAACAACAATCTCAAACAGAATTTAAATTCTGGTTAGGAGTCAAATGTAATTGGTATTATTATTTTGGCTGCTGTGATAAATGGAAGTATCTTCAAATTCAGGTTTTAATGGAAGGGCCTAGTTTATGTTTGTGTATTGTTGGCTATGTAGACTTCTTACTTTATTTTTCTGTGTTCTTGGCTATGTAAACCTGTTCAATGCTTAGATACCTGTTTCTCTTCTTTTTACTTCCTATTTTCCAATTTCTATTTTTGTTGGTTGTATTTTTCATTCTCTTTTTCCTTTTTGCTCAAAACCATTGTGGTTATGCTGTTTGCATAGGACACAATTAAATTCCAATATTATCAAACATAACTATACTCCAATTCCTTGCTACATTCAGATCCCAAGGAATTCAAATGTAATTATTTTTGTCAGTATTCTCTTTCTTAGGATAGAAATAAGGAGTCACCTTCTGCATTACTATCAAATTAGTAAAAAATTTGTCAAAATTTTGTGCATGAAAATTGCAATTATATATTTTTTTAGAATTGACATTGGAAATGCATTCCTATCCGAGATCCAGCACCTTAGTATAACTTGCATCGTCATTCCCTATGTCACACGTACAATGTTTAATCTGAGGCTTTTGTTACGTTCACTTCAGGAAAGTGGAGTTGGGATTGAGCACCATTTGCATCGTGGACGTGCATTGGCAGCTTTTAACCACATTCTTGGTGTTAGAGTTCAAAAGTTGAAATTGGAAGGAAAGTCTGGTGCTTCACACGGACAATCAAATGTTCAATCTGATGTGCAAACACTTCTTGCACCTTTAACGCAGAATGAAGAGGCTCTTCTTTCATCCGTAAGAGATAACTTGATTATAGGCAGCTTCATGATTTATAATCTAAATATTTCATTTTGACATCTATCCACGAAATCACGATGAGTGGTGATTGCTGTCTGAATGTGGCATTAAAGATCTAGAAATGTTAACTTCTGGTAGTTTCTTCTCCAGGACTCGAACGACCTAGTAAATGCAGAATATCTTATGAATACTTCACATACTTGTGTTCTAGGAACTTGTAGGCAAATAAGGTTGACCAAAGAATCATGGCCCTTATGGGATTAAGCAGTATGTTCTGTTGCAGCCTTTTCTGTTTCTGTTTATGTTCTCTGTAAGAGGAACCAGAAGGCTTCTGGGCAGAATGATCCTTTTGTTTGTATATGCATAGTCTGGCCTGGACATACCACTATTTTCACATAGATATAGGAGGTATACAATTCTTTTTTAATAGTCACCTTTGTAGTGACAACTTTGATTTTGAAACTTCCCCAGTTTGTTTTTCCTTTGTCTTCATTTGAAAAATCGGGTGAATGAATTATTTACAGTATTTATCTGTCCCTTAGTTATTAGATGCTATTGTAGATTAGAGAAACTAAAAGGGCGAGTTGTAAATGTGTGGTAGCCGTGTCAGATTTCTAGTCTCAAGTGTTACCAACTTTTGACATGTATTCTTAAGTTCTACTAGGCTACTGATTTATCAGAATAAGAAAGTGATTGAATCTCATGTCTATCTTTTCATAAGAGAGATCTTATAAATAAAATATTCTTCTATATCTATGTGCTAATGATTTTTGAATTATTGGGCTTCATATTGTTCATAACTTTTAATCGTGAGCTTTGACCTTGTGTTGGCAACTATCAACTATGGATTTGGATCTATAGATAACTTCTAAGGTACTGCAGGCAGGGGGCATGGATTCATTTATTTGCCTTTTTCATAACCATCTAGCTTTTAATGTACTTTATAATAGATTTGACTCAAATCTTCTCTCTCTCCAAAATTTCTTTTTTTGGTCACCCCTGTCTAAAATTTCTCAATTCAGATTCTATTCCATATAGACCAAATATAGTAAAGATGCTAAAGATTGTGGCCTCTAGTAACATTAGATGAGGATTGGAAGTAAATAATATCCAATGGTGCTTTGTATTTCATATTAGGGGTTAACTGTACTAGAATGAACAATCTAGTAAACTAAAATAGTAATTCAACTTTTCAGGTCATTCCTCTTGCTGTTACTCATTTTGAAGATTCTGTATTGGTGGCTTCATGTGCTTTTCTCCTGGAGCTTTGTGGTTTATCTGCCAGCATGCTTCGTGTGGATGTAGCTGCCTTAAGAAGAATATCTTCTTTCTATAAGTTGAAAGAGAAAAATGATAAGTTCAGCCAATTTTCACCTAAGGGTTCTACATTCCATCTGATGTCCCATGAAGGTGACATGGTGGAATCTTTAGCTCAATCATTAGCAGATGAATATCTGCATGCGGATCGTCCAAATGATGCTAAGCTGAAGAGATCTGTGAATTCACTTACTAGCAAACAATCTTCACGTGCTTTAATACTAATCCTACAGAATTTGGAAAAGGCTAGCCTTCCAGTGATGACGGAGGGAAACACTTGCGGATCCTGGCTGTTAACTGGTTGTGGTGATGGAACTGAATTAAGGGCCCAGCAAAAGGTTGCAAGCCAATATTGGAGTTTAGTCACAATTTATTGTCAAATGCATCAGCTTCCCCTAAGCACTAAGTATCTTGCTTTGCTAGCAAGAGATAATGATTGGGTAAGTTTCTTTATCTATCCAGAAAGTTCTCATGTATAGAGAAGGGTTTCTGAGTTTCTGCTCTCTCTTGAATCAATGACTACATGCTCCTTGTTGTGCATTGCACTTATATATAATCTGTGAAAAAAAGATCAAGTTGATGCTTTTGAACTTGAGATTTGAGCATTTCACTAGATGAAGACATGCATCTGAACTAATATTCTGATCAGTTGAGTTGATTTTGAGCAAATTCAAGAACTCCAGTTTTATTTTTTCATTTACTTTTGAAGGTTGGATTTCTATCTGAGGCTCAGATTGGAGGATATCCTTTTGATTCTCTGGTGCAAATAGTAAGTGTGACGCAACCTATAATTATTTTTAGATAATCCAGAAAATTTGTTGAGTTTCACCAATGGGTATCACTTTGATGTTATATTCAGGCAAGCAGGGAGTTCAGTGATCCTCGCCTTAGAGTTCACATACTGACTGTCTTGAAAAGCATGCACTCAAAAAAGAAAGCTGGTTCAACAACAAACTCAGATATGGCAGAAAAAAGGAGTGAAACTTCCTGTGTGGATGCTAATATCATGATTCCAGCAGAGCTCTTCAAGATTTTAGCGGATTGTGAGAAGCTAAAAAATCCTGGGGAGGCCCTCCTGAAGAAAGCAAAGGAGATGTCATGGGCAATTTTGGCAGTGATTGCATCATGCTTTCCAGATGTCTCCCCATTGTCCTGTCTATCTGTTTGGTTGGAAATTACAGCAGCAAGGTGACCCAAACTCCTAAACAAAGTATTTGGTTATAAGTTGTGCTTGTCATGTTTCTAGATGCTTCCAACTTATACTCTGGCTGCTTTATTTCCATTTGTCTGGCATTGTGATATGCAAGTTAGTGAGTAACCTATTTTTTTTTTTATATCAGTTCTGATGTGATTTATTGAACTTCCATATTCTCCATATCAATAATCAATCATAAGTAACTACTATATTTCCAGGGAAACTTCGTCCATCAAGGTGAATGACATTGCATCCCAGATTGCAGATAATGTCAGAGCAGCTGTCGAAGCCACCAATTTGCATACAGCTGATAATAGGGGATTGACATTCCATTACAATCGTCAAAATTCAAAACGTAGGCGGCTTATGGAGCCCATTTCAGGGGATTCATTGGTTTCTACTGCTGACGTTTCAAGCTCCTTTTCTGGTTCAAAAGTTCCTACAGCTCATGGTGTAGTTGGTGAAAGAGAAGGAATGCTAGACACTAGTACACATGGTTTAAATATTGCTAGTGATCCTGGTGAAGGACCTGCTTCTCTCTCAAATATGGTGGCAGTGCTTTGTGAGCAAAAGTTGTTTCTACCTCTGTTAAGGGCCTTTGAAATGTTTCTTCCCTCTTGTTCATTGTTACCTTTCATCCGTGCACTTCAGGTCTGTGATAGTTCAAACCACCCACTTCATAAATTCATTTCTAGTTTTGTTTCGATGAGGAGCTTCTAGCTCTACATTTTCAAGTTTTGTAACTTTGAATTGGCTAGAAGCAGTCTATTGTGTCCCATAACTTCATGGTTAGCATGTATCTTTTTGTCCATTTTGATGTGCCTGAAGCTCATCTATTATCTCAAGTGTTTAATTTAATTCATGGTGGATTTACGTAAAGCAAATTCACTGAAGACTCTTACATGCAAGTCAGGAAAATTCCCTCGGGCTATGTAGTCTGATAATTGTTCTTCCACCAACTGCTTAAAAGAGTATTATTTGCTTTTCTTGAAGGGAATATTAGAATCAACTAGCAAGTCCTGAACATTAGTTTTAAGTTAAATGGTATCTAGAAGATAATATTATAGTTGTTGTCTTCAGGGCATCTCCTTCATCTTATCCATATTTTGCAAACACTGATCTTGTCATGTAATCAAAATGATAATTGTGGGGCTAAATAAGGATTGAAGTTCAGAATCAGATAATTTGATATTTCTGATCTGTGTTAAGTATATGCTAAAGTGTCCATATTTGAATATCTATGCTAAAATATGTGAAGTTGGGCTTGTAATCAGGGCACTAGGAGGATATAACTGAAACAGAAAGGAACAGCAGTGTTCCCCTCTGCTAAAGTTGTATAATATTTTTACTTTCTCCACTTCATAGTTTTTGTGTTTCTTTGCTGTCATATTTGACTTTTACCTAGTAAATTTTTGGTTGACTTTGGAGCTTGTTTGTTTGTTACCATGTCAGGCATTCTCACAAATGCGACTATCGGAAGCTTCAGCACACCTTGGTTCCTTTGCTAATGGGATAAAGCCTGAACCATCTGGTCTACAGTCAAATGTAGAAAGAGAAGCGCAGACTAGAACATCATGGATATGCTCCACCGCTGTAAAAGCAGCTGATGCAATACTTTCAACTTGTCCATCTCCTTATGAAAAGAGATGCTTGCTACAACTTCTTGCCGCTACTGACTTTGGTGATGGAGGATCTGCAGCGGCACATTATCGAAGACTTTATTGGAAAATAAATTTGGCAGAGCCTTTACTTCACAAGGATGAAGTTATAAATCTTGGAGATGAGTCTCTAGATGATGCTTCACTTTTAACAGCATTGGAAAAGAATGGGCACTGGGATAAAGCACGCAACTGGGCCAGACAATTGGAGGCTAGTGGTGGACCTTGGAAATCTGCTTTTCACCATGTTACGGAAACTCAGGTCTGTATATGCCATACCAATTCCTCTGGTACCCATAAATTTTACGAAAACACTCTTAATTATCAGCTCTGTCTTCATAGGCACCCATCTACTTTCAATTTGGCATTAGATTACTTGAATTCCATCTGAATTAAAGACGATCTCGAGGTGCTATGTATGCCAATCATTCCTTAGCTGCTTATCTGTAATGGCTGATGGAAATCTCCAAGATCTTGTGGTTTATGTGTGTGCATACGTTTGTACTGATATAGCACAAAATGCTCATGATGTTTTTATATCAAAGCATTTTCAGAGATTGAGAATAATGACACTTGCTAAAGATGTCATAAGCTTAAAAGCTGTAAAGTTCTTAAGTGAGCTTCTGATTGTGAAAATGCCACCATAAAGTAGCTTTTGCTGCTTCCCTCCTTGTAACTTATTCAATTTGTGTGATGAGTCAATAAACCAGCATAGGGACCTTATGTTTAGTAGTCCGCAAGTAGATCTGGGGACATAGACATAACATTTCCATTGAGGTGGTAGTTTTTATAGCATTAGTGCTGTAAACAGTCAACCATGACATATTTTTCTTGCTCAAAATTCTTTTAACATGTTTCAAGTATAAAACCCTTCTATCACTGTTTTGATTGCCTGTGCAACTTGTTAACCTTTATTTTCTCAATGGTTATTTGGAGGAAATTTTTGATTGTTTAGTCACATGTATAACTGACCGTTTTGTTGGATGGTTTATCCATTTATTCTACTCTTTATTCCTATGGTTGACTCTGCATACTGTCAGTCATCTCCTTTTACTGAAACTTTCTGAGTTTGGAACCTAGCTTACACTAATTTAACACGTTATGCTTGTGGCTTCTTTAACTCGATATATGGGCATTTACTTGAGTTACATGTGTATCTATACAAACAAGTATACACCTCTTGTAATTTGAATTTAATCTTAGACGTCCTTGTGGTTGGATAATTATCAAAGTAAATCTTTGTTCTGAGATTTTATCATGTAGTTTTTTTTTTTGGGAGATTTTATTATGTAGTTTTGCAAAAATATGAATATGATATAGTTGTTTTCAAAGTAAAATCTAGTAATTGATCCAGGTTCAGAACTGGTCAATATTTTAGTTTAATTGTGGACAGGACATTGGGAAAGGATATGTTTACTAATTACCATATAACAATAACATATAGAGCATTTCTTAGTGCAATATTAGAGCACTAAAGCCCTTCATATAGGACAGCAGACAACACAAACATAGGAAGAAGAATGAGAGTGACAGTTGTGGAATCAAGAGAATAAATAGAAAGAAGCTGGTAAAACACACAGAGAATATATTAATCAACATTTTGATAGTTTATTATTATGTCTAGTTAGTTGTTCATTTTGGAAAATGACCATTAGCTCGTGTAACGGTATAGTTACAAGTAGATGGGCTGAAACAAGTTCACTCCCTCTTTCCTCCCACATAAACAAAGCTCTAGTTAGATGGTACTGCATCACCTGGGGCATGAAGTCTGTGATCACTGAGATCGACCTGAAAATAAATGGAAAAAGAAAAAGTTGCCCTGCAGATGATAAATGATAATAGTTTTGTACCATTTTGCTATACAAATTGTTCCTTTAATCTTTGTTTGAAATGTTTTAGTTGGTGTTTTGTTCATCAGAGATTTTGTTGCAGTTGCCCTTGAGTTCATCTCTTTGAGTTTTGTATGAATTTGCTCCTTTAGTGTACTTTTTTTTATTGTTATCATCTCCTAGAAAGAGATCTCTTAATGGTCACTTTATGCTATTGTTCTTATGTAACATTTAGGCTGAATCCATGGTAGCTGAATGGAAGGAGTTTCTCTGGGATGTTCCTGAAGAGAGAGTTGCTTTGTGGGGTCATTGTCAAACGCTTTTTATCCGATATGGTTTCCCTCCTTTACAGGTTTGTTTGTTTAGTAGTAGTAATTTTTGTGTTCTTTATATGTTTTGTCAATATATTGATTACTGCTTGAATTGCTGTTGCCAGGCAGGAACATTTTTTCTTAAACATGCTGAAGCTGTGGAGAAAGATATTCCAGCAAAAGAGCTTCTGGAATTGCTATTTTTGGCTCTTCAGTGGTTAAGCGGCCTTACAACTGTAACCAGTCCGTAAGTGGTTTATCTCATGTTCTATTTTTGTGATGCTTGTGTTACTATTATACAAGATGAAGATGCATTATCAGAACGCTTCTGACCTTTGCAATGAATTCCAGGGTTTACCCAATGCATCTTCTGAGAGAAATTGAGACTAGAGTATGGTTATTAGCAGTTGAATCTGAAGCTCAGCTAAAAGGTGACGGGGAAGTAACTTTATCAAATTCCACCCAAAACCCTGGTAGTGGAAGTACATCCAGCATAATTGACAGTACTGCAAGTTTGATTTCTAAGATGGATAATCATATTATTGCAATGAGGAATAGAAATTTGGAGAAATATGATTCAAGGGAAAATAATTTTTCCCTTCATAAAAACCATTTGTTAGATTCTGGCTCTCCTACATCAGGTGGGAATGCAAAGACAAAAAGGAGGGCTAAAGGATATGTGCCTTTAAGACGTGCATTGCTAGACCCAGTGGATAAAGGCAGTGATCTTGAAGATTTTTCTACTCAATGTTTGAGAAATGAGTTGCAGTTACAAGATGAAAACGTAAGAATGGAGATGACTTTTTCCAAGTGGGAGGAAAAGATTGGACCTGCAGAGCTGGAAAGAGCTGTTCTTTCTTTACTGGAGTTTGGACAAACAACAGCTGCCAAGCAACTTCAACATAAACTTTCTCCAGAACATACCCCTCCTGAATTCAAACTTGTTGATGTTGCTCTAAAGCTTGCAGCTATGTCGACTCCTGTTCGTGAAGTGTCATTATCAATGCTTGATGAGGAAGAACTTTCTGTTATGAAATCATATAATATATCCATTGACGAGCCTCTGATTAAGCCCTTGCAGGTAATTCATCCAACTCTTTTTCTTTCATTCTATAATCTTGTAGAATAATCTATATGCATCACTCTCTGTTTGCTTGGACTCAAGCACAAATCTTATATTATCTATATAATGTAAACTTCTTTTCCTTGTTAACTATTTCTTCTAACTTTACCTTCTATTCTATTATGTTATCGTCACATCTTGAATATGCAAAATGAAGATCTTGGAGAGTTTAACCAACTTGTTTGCTGAGGGTAGTGGATGTGGATTATGCAAACGAATCATAGCAGTTGTGAAAGCTGCAAATGTCTTAGGTCTCTCATTTTCTGAGGCTTTTAATAAGCAGCCAATTGAACTGCTTCAACTGCTATCTCTTAAAGCTCAAGAATCATTTGAAGAAGCATCCCTTCTAGTGCAAACTTGTTCCATGCCAGCTGCCAAGATTGCTCAAATTCTTGCAGAATCGTTCTTAAAGGTGTGATTATATTTCTTTTGTAAGTTGTTAATTTCACTGGGCATATCTAGTCCTTCAATTGCATTGCTTGCATCTGCATTGTGAATAGAGTTGTCATTCAGGGATGCGTGTTGACTAACAAGGCTTGAAAATCTTAAATCCAAATTACTCCATGTCAGCTTCTTAAGCTATATGGAGTTTGCATAACAAACCTAATATTAGTAAGCGAATTATGTGGGTCATAATTTGTGTTGACTATATTTTATTACAAACATTTTTCTCATCGTCTGTGGAACTGCCACTTACATTTGACGCTAGTTAATCCTCTAATAGTCTCATACTGTTGTTTATTTACATTTCTAATGTGTTTCAGGGTCTATTAGCTGCACATCGTGGGGGATACATGGATTCTCAGAAAGAAGAAGGACCTGCTCCTCTGCTGTGGAGATTTTCAGACTTCTTGAAGTGGGCAGAGCTTTGCCCTTCAGAACCTGAAATTGGCCATGCGTTAATGCGCTTGGTTATTACTGGCCAAGAAATACCCCATGCCTGTGAGGTATATCAAAGACTGCTAGTAATTAATTTAGGCTGCTATATTTCCATTAGATACTGTTATGTCGTAATTTTGGTGGTAGTACATAGATACCTTTAAGACTGATTAGTCACCATCCTTGAGAGTGATATACTCTGCTTAGTTATGACTTGTTTATGTGTGAAATAGTTGTATGCCTTGCATACATGTTCTGTTTTGTTTGATGTACAGAATATTTTTGTATGCAGTACTCTTGACTTTTTTTTCTGCTAAAGAGGAGATAAATGAGGGAAATTTTTGATTGACAGTTGGTCCTGTCTTGAGATTGTATCATCACGCTTTTAATGACTGAAACTTTCTTTTCAATGGAAAATCTCTCAGGTTGAGCTTCTTATATTGTCGCATCACTTCTATAAATCATCAGTGTGCCTTGATGGAGTTGATGTTCTTATAGCTCTTGCCGCAACTAGGGTTGAAGCTTATGTGTCTGAGGGTGATTTTCCTTGTTTAGCTAGACTGATAACTGGAGTTGGAAATTTCCACGCCCTTATCTTCATCCTTGGCATTCTCATAGAAAATGGTCAGCTTGACCTTCTTCTTCAGAAGTTTTCAGCTGCAGCAGACACAGACCCAGGAAAGGCTGTTAGGGGATTTCGGATGGCTGTTCTCACGTCACTGAAGCATTTCAATGCCAGAGATCTTGATGCATTTGCCATGGTTCGTATTGACAATGCATATATTATTTGTAACTATTAAGTTAGCTTTGATGCCGTGTGAAACTGGAGACAAAGAAGAGAGGGAAGGGAGTAGAATATACACATTTAACATGATTTGGCTATAAATTACTAACTCCTAAACTGTTATTAGTTCACTTCGTCACATAGTGGCATTTGATGTTATCTTGAGATGATTGTGTTGCGGATGATTTTGAGATTATTTGGCTGTATCAGTATCTGGTCAGTAGGGGTGCTAACTAGGGGAAAGTGGAGGGAACAATAGACCTCAAAATGGCGATGGTGCAGCATTGAAATGTAATTTAGTATCAGTATGCTTCATGAACTATTTGGCCAAAATACGGAGATAAAGAATTGAATAAGTTTGAAGTTGGTTTGATCTTATGTATGGTTGAGTAGAGTTTCATTCTACTTGAAGGCCGTTTATTGAGCATTCATGCAATCAAATGTACTGTTCAGGTTTTAACAGTTAACACTGAGTTGGCTTGATTTCTTCACAGCTGTGCCACGTTGGCATAAACTTTCTTGGAAATAGGGTTGTGATCAGGGAATTTGAGGAATATATTTTCCACATCTTGATATGCGTGCTTTTCTTCTTTCAGGTCTATAATCATTTTGACATGAAACATGAAACAGCTGCTCTTTTGGAGTCACGGGCATGGCAGTCTGCTGATCAGTGGTTTCACCGTTATGATAAAGACCAGAATGAAGACCTCCTTGAGTCTATGCGGTTTTATATTGAAGCAGCTGAAGTCTACTCTTCGATTGATGCAGGTAATAAAACTCGAGGTGCTTGTGCCCAGGCCTCCCTTGTTTCTCTTCAAATTCGAATGCCGGATTCCAAATGGCTCAATTTGTCGGAGACAAATGCTAGGCGGCTCTTAGTTGAGCAATCCCGTTTCCAGGAGGCCCTAATCGTTGCTGAAGCTTATGGTCTTAACCAGCCAAGCGAATGGGCATTGGTCCTCTGGAATCAGATGTTAAAACCAGAACTTACTGAAGAGTTTGTTGCTGAATTTGTAGCAGTGCTTCCTCTTCAACCTTCGATGCTTGTTGAATTGGCAAGATTCTACAGAGCTGAGGTTGTAGCCAGAGGTGATCAATCGCAATTCTCGGTTTGGCTGACTGGAGGAGGCTTACCTGCAGAATGGGCCAAGTATCTTGGGAGATCATTTAGATGTTTATTAAAGCGGACCAGGGATTTGCGGTTAAGACTACAGCTGGCTGCAATAGCAACTGGATTTATCGATATTATGGAGGTGTGCACAAAGATGCTCGATAAGGTTCCCGACAATGCCGGGCCACTTGTACTGAGGAAAGGTCATGGTGGTGCCTACCTCCCTTTAATGTGAGGTAAATAGTATTATTTTGGGTGCATGAGCACGAAAGTTTGATTCTTATGATTGATGGTACTGAACAAACTGTTAGAGAGGATAAACTGGAGAGGCACAAATCCTTCCTTTTGATCTCTTCTAAAGAAGCTGTAGGATTATGTAAGAATCGGGAGAGTTGTACATTAGTGGAAGAATTTGAGAGATTCTTGTCTTCTTCAACTTCATTGGTCAAGCTAGAGACACATGAGTAATGGAGAGAGCACATGTAGGTTAGATCAATTTGTTGCTGTGATCAAAATTTTGTGTAGTAGTTACTGAGATTCATTTATAGATCTTGTGGTTGCTTCTGCTATGTTACGTAAATCCTTGGCCAATCGTAGTTATGTAAGAAAGATGTACAATATGTCAATTTAAATGTTGAATATATGATCGATCGGAAATTCCTTGCAGCTCCATTACTTATGCATACAACTTATATGAAGTTTTGAGGACAGGGTTGACACTTTGTGATACTCCATACATCCAATAAGACTTTGGCAAGAAGGATTATCTGATCTGAAGTTAATGTGTAAAGATTAATTTGATCGATTAAGATTAATTTAATCGATTTGAATCGAACTTCCGTGTGGGAAAAAATAAAAAGATTTTGGACTTTTTTTCTCATCTTATTTCTCTTTCAAATAAATAAAACAAATAAATATATAATCTTTTAAACTTTTTTTTACTATGTTAATTTTTCTATACAAAAATTTTAAAAATAGAAAATATTATATGACAGGCAATATTGTTAGTCTTTAATATCATAAATAATATAAATAATTTTTATAAATAATTTTTTTATTTAGTAAAGATGATCACTAAAGATCACTTCATGGTATAGAAAAAGAGAAAGAAAAAGGGATTAATGTTATGGAAATGTAGTTAGTCCATAAAAAGGTTTTAACTTGACATTATAAAATCCATTATATGGATTGAAATACTAATTTGGAAAATCATAAAGCAAACTATAAATCATTTTGTCAGATTGAATTTAAGAAATCAAGAACTGAAAAAAAAAAAGAAATTTCTTTTCACTCCTTGGAAAGGTTAATCTATAATCATGCAATGTACTGAATGCATGCCTCTTTACTCAATCAACATTTCTCTCTATTGTGTTCTAATCAGTTGCATGGATACAACTGAAAATTCGTTGCATGTATGGTATTAAACAAAACCAATCTTCAACAACAATACACTTTATTCCAATGCATGAAAATGAGTTGACAGAGTGTTTTCAGTGCCATAGCTATGGTTGGTTGTAACTCTTCCACGTTACTATGCCAAATATAGCAAATGTCCTCCATTAACAGATCGTCAAGGCATTGAAGTTACTAACGGAAATGCACATGGGCTTGACTCTTTGCACGTATATAGTCACATGTAACGTTCTAATGATTGCCTCCAAGTTTCTTGCACACCGCCATTTTCCTCACCCATCGAAACCAGGTGTAGTGCAAAACCAATATAAATGGCTGGAGCCAAGTTGCCTGAATTGGCCATTTTAATGATTTTGATCTCTTCCAACGTTGTGCAAGTTATTTCTGATGTTATACCAGGCCTAGGTGTCAACTGGGGAACAATGGCGTCTCATCCATTGATGCCTGACATAGTGGTTAACATGTTAAAAGACAATGGGATCAAAAGGGTTAAGCTTTTTGATTCAGATGCTTGGACTGTAAATGCACTTTCTGGTTCAGGCATCGAAGTTATGGTTGGTATTCCCAATAACATGCTCGGTCGCATGGCTAGTGATCTCGATCATGCCAAAGATTGGTTGAAAGAAAATGTCACAAAGCATTTGTACGATGGTGGTGTTGATATAAGGTTGTTTCAAATCTTGAACATGTTGTTTAGATGTTCTGTAATAATTTTGGTTTCTTACCAAATGTTTGTGATTTGTGTTTATCAGATACGTAGCTGTCGGGAATGAACCATTTCTGACAAGTTACAATGGATCATTTACCAAAACTACATTACCTGCATTGCAAAATGTTCAGAAAGCGATCAACGATGCAGGTTTAGGCAACAAGATTAAAGCCACAGTACCTCTAAACGCCGATGTTTATGCTTCAGGTTCTGATAAACCATCGGACGGCGACTTTCGCGGCGATATAAAGGATTTGATGATCCAACTTGTCAAGTTTCTGTACCAGAACAAGTCCCCATTTGTCGTCAACATTTATCCATTCATTAGTCTTTACCAAAACCCTGATTTCCCTGTGGACTTCGCTTTCTTCGACGGTGGACACAAGGCAGTTCAGGACAACAACGTGTCCTATTCCAATGTCTTCGATGCAAACTATGATACCCTCGTTTGGACCCTTAAAAAAGCTGGTATGTCCGACATGAAAATCTTAGTCGGAGAAGTTGGTTGGCCCACAGATGGTAACATCAACGGTAACCCAAAGACTGCTCAAAGATTCTACGATGGTCTCCTCAAAAAGTTGGCCAACAACAAGGGAACTCCTCTCCGGCCAGGGAAACTAGACGTGTACCTCTTCGGTTTGCTCGACGAGGATCAAAAGAGCATAGCCCCGGGGGACTTCGAGAGACACTGGGGGATATTTCGGTACGACGGACAACCCAAGTTTCCGATGGACTTATCAGGGAAAGGCAATGACAAGATGCTAATAGCAGCAAAAGGGGTTGTGTACATGGGAAAGCAATGGTGTGTGGTTAAGCACGACATCAAGGATCTAGATGGGTTAGCTCCTGATATAGATTACGCTTGTTCTTTATCGGATTGTACGAGTTTGCAGTACGGTTCTTCATGCAACAAGCTTGATCGTATAGGGAACTATTCATATGCATTTAACATGTACTTTCAGATGAATGATCAAGACGTGGAGGCCTGTGATTTTAAAGGTAATGCAGAAATAGTAACATACAATGTCTCGCGAGGAAGTTGTTTGTTTCCTGTGCAGATTGTGAGCTCTGCTCAGAGAGTTGAATTTGTTTATGGAGTAGGAAGAAGAAGAAGCATTCTTGCGGGATTTGTGTTACTTATGATTATGTTCATGTAATATTATATGAGATTTTTTTATTTTCTTTTTAGGTACTTAAATTTCATGTTAGGAAAAAAAAAAGAATAATCATATTTAAATTTCATGTTAGGAAAAAAAAAGAATAATCATATTTATTTATTTATTTATTTATAAAGAATAAAATAATTGATCTTGTTCTATTTTTATCGCATTTAATGTCACTTATAATAATTAATCTAAGCTTTTAGAATATTCATATTTTTATAAATTAATTAAAATCGATTTTTATTCGAAAAATAATTTTTGTTTCAATTTATAATAAAATTCAATTATATAACTATTATTTTTTATTAAATTTAAATCTTTAATCAATATATTACACTGTAAATATTAGTTAAATTTTTTAAACTTTATTATTATTTTACGTGTTTAACTTTTGATCCATTTTTTAAAACATTGCTAATTAATTATAAAGTATAATATTTTAATAAAATAAAAAAATTATATGAAAATGATGATTAGTAGTGTTTAGGCAAGAACAACGTCGTGTGGGCCGTTTGTGTGTTTAAAACGGCGTCGCGTTGGTACCTGGAAAGACGGCGTCGTTTCTGATGACTTGAATGGATGAGAAAATTCTCTTAAACTAGCCCACCCTCTTCCCCTTGCCCACTCGCCCCAATTTGTTTAATTTGTCTGTGAAATCTGAAGAAACCCAACCTCCTCC
Source organism: Erythroxylum gracilipes (assembly GCA_026413385.1). Lineage (NCBI taxonomy): Eukaryota > Viridiplantae > Streptophyta > Magnoliopsida > Malpighiales > Erythroxylaceae > Erythroxylum > Erythroxylum gracilipes. The sequence goes on from JANZLC010000200.1 coordinate 29,603,829, forward strand.
CGCCCGCCACTCGCCACTCGCCCTAATTTGTCTGTGAAATCTGAAGAAACCCGACCTCCTCCCGCCCGCCACTCGCCACTCGTCAGTCGCAGCCTGCAGCCTGGCCCCTGCTGCCCGTGGCCATCTGTTTCATAACTGAAAGTTTTCCTAATTTTCAGGTACCAGTACAATCTGCAGTAGCGTTTGAGAGTTGCATAATTACATGCTATCACATGTAGGCTATTACGAAAATATAAAGATCAACTTGAAGCTTTTTGATGTTTCTGAGTAGTGCAATTTGAAACACTAATTATTATATCCTTAACTACTGTTCTCATAGTTTCTTTTTTCTTTATTTTTCCCTCTTCGTTTATTTTTTGCTGAAACAACCTAAGCGGAGCAATGTTTTCCAGAAGTTATAAGGAAGTATGACTCTATCGGAGGATGAAGTCAAGAGGCTTTATAGAATCAGGAAGACAGTGATGCAGATGTTGAGGGATCGAGGCTATATTGTTCCTGATGCTGATATCAACATGTCAAGGGAGCAATTCTTATATAAATTTGGCGAGAACTTCAAAAGGGAAGACCTGTTTATTGTCAAGGAAAAGCGAAATAAGGAAGCGGTAATTGATCTGTAGTTTGCTTTATATTTGGTTAAGTTTTCTAACAAATACATTTTTCCACGTTCACAATGGCATCATTTGGTATTTTGGATGGATGTTAATTACTTGTGAAGGTTTTTGAATGTGAAGATTCTTATTTATAGTTTGCTGGTCCTTATTAGTTGTTTCTTGTTTACCAGATTTATGTCTTCTTTCCCGAGGAACAGAAGGTTGGTGTTAAGACGATGAAGACTTACACCAATCGCATGAAATCAGAGAATGTGTTTAGAGCAATCTTAGTTGTACAACAGAATTTGACTCCCTTTGCCCGCACATGCATCAGTGAAATATCTTCAAAATTCAGCTTGGAGGTGTTTCAGGTGAAAGATCCATCTCTGTTATATGGTTAATATAATTTGGTATCATATATTGGATATCTTTTTAGTCAATGAGGCTGATTATTTATGTGGAGAAATGAGTCTTCCATCTCCTGTTTAAACGATCTTTTATCTGTTCATATTATTTATTTTTTTAGAAAGCTTGGTTTAAGTAACTTTGGGATGAAATTAGTGGGTATGTAATCTGTGACCTATTGGTCATGTTGATTAAGTCCTTCTTGGGTGTATTTGTTGTTTGGGGCATCATGTGGCTTCTGCTCTTCACTTATGAATGAAGGTGGAAAAAGTTTGTATGATCTTTTTGGTACTTATTGTCTTGAAATGCAGTGATACTGCAATTTTACTTCTTTTGCATTCCTTATCAAACAGGAGGCGGAGCTTTTGGTTAATATAAAGGACCATGTTCTTGTTCCTGAGCATCAGTTACTTTCATCTGAAGAGAAGAAGACTTTATTGGAGAGATACACTGTAAAAGAAACACAGGTTAGATGAATCTCACATTTTATCTTGTACGAGTTATAATAGATTATCTAGAAATGAACGTGATTACATTATAACAATGGGCATAAAGAAGTTGACATTATAACCATGTTACCTGTCAACTTCGACAGTACTCCTAAACGATAAACATGCAGAGCTGAGCTAATTGTATCCCCCCTCTTCTACTAGGTAGTTCATTCGTGTAGACTTTTATACCAAAAGCTTGCGATCTATTTGTTTTCTGTGATATTATCTGTTAGTATTGTGGGCTTCAGTGCCAACGTAGACTTTTAGGGTAAAAATGATTGTAACTGCTGGGGGCAACATCCATAATTCGAAACACTAGACGTTATCAAGTTTGGAAGGACAAGGTTATCTTATGGGAAGTTCTTAAATTCTGCACATTTATCGAAATGCTGTCTTGAGGATTTTATTGGATAGTGATATATGCCATCTGGATAGTAAATTTGTTGAACATCAGGATCCTTTTGCACCCTTATGATGTTTCTTATTTTCATATGTGAATGCAGCTGCCTCGAATTCAGGTGAGTGATCCAATTGCAAGATATTATGGACTTCAGCGTGGACAGGTTGTGAAGATTATCAGACCAAGCGAGACTGCAGGGCGATATGTAACTTACCGATATGTTGTGTAGACACTTAGTACAGCTTACTTGGATGAGCTTTTCCAAACCGGTTGGCTTGTTTACCATTTACACTTGTCGTAGAACCGGCTTTCTAATCCAAAAGTGAGAGATTTGCACCTGGGACGAGAGAAATTTTTTTTGTGAGATTGGTCTGAGCTTAGCATTATCAAATGTCACTGTTAATTCCAGCTTTTGGACAAGAGTAAGAAGTTATGGATTTATTGTGTCAAGCCTTGATCCTATGTTCCTACGAAGTTGCTGTAACTGTTAGTGCCCTTGAGGTAACAATAACTAGAAGTCGACTGAATTTGGTAATTGCAAAAATTGGTATATCAAAGGCCCTTAACTCCATCTTAATCACCATTAGGCATATCAATTCTTCAGATTACTGGTGTTTGTACCAGTGTTCTGAGTGCGGTCGCAAAACATCATGAAAATATATAATACCATTTCGGAGTCTTGTACCGGCTAGAACCGGGTGGACACAGGCCGGTAAAGTGTATGTCTTCATTCAGCAAGATTCAAATCTATTTGGGGTTTTATTAAAAGAGGAATATGTCAAAGATGTTTTTGCAAAACAAAAACAAAGAATGTGTGAAGTTTTTTTTTTTTTTTTTTGATATAGAAAGTGTGAAGATAGTTCTATAAGTTCACTTGATTTCCTATTTCCTTTTATCACTCCTTGGCTACTTTCATCAAGTCTTCCCAAGTTGTTAACTTTTCTCTGGGTTTGTTTCTAAGATTCCCAAGACTCCTCTCTTCAGCATCTATTTTTTGCCAACGGCTAAAAGGTACAAACTCGATATTCCTGTCACTAAGTAGCTGGAGGAGCCCTTCTCTACCGGGCTTTTTTACTATGCTAGATGTGGATACTATTGCTCCTTGTTGTAGGTCTTCCAATATGCTTCCAACCTGGGATGCCAAAAGTTCGATAAGTAACAATGATTGTGAATTTTTAACAGATGATATCCCTCAAACTAGTAGAATATAAGGAGACAACTTACGGTTTCTTCTGCACAGTAGAGGTTTGTAGCAATAATCCCTGTTGGTCCTCTCTTTAACCATCCACATACATACAAACCTTTCTGAAGCATTGTAGGGTCTCCTGAAGCATCAGAGAGAACCCGACCTCCAACATTCGGAACCAAACCTGAAAAGCATGTTCATGACAGTTAAATCAGGAAAAGTGACGATCAAATCACTCAAGGACATGCAGTCCTGGATATTACATGCAAATGGAAACCCTTTATGATGGTTTGAGCGCACATTTGCATATTTACTCATCCAATGATCTGAACTACAAACTCAGGAATCTAAAGGCTTCAACTTAAGTCCCATTTAGCTTATCAAACAAAAAGTTATAGCGATGCCACCTTAAGGAACACAACAGAAGTACTGCTAAGGCAGACAATTATCAATCTCACTTTACCTTTCTGTTGATCAAATGGTAAACCATCAACAGGTACTGACTTGTAACCGATGCTCTTTAGCACCAACCTAAAGTGCCAAAACAGAATCATCAAACGACCTATAATTAGTTCAACAACAAAGGAACTACAGCTTAAGGAAAACACATATGGAGAAACCTTCCATTGTAAGTTGATTAAAATAAAACAATTTGGAAACTTTTATATTGGCACTACCTGTACAGGAGCTTACATTTGCAATCCATATGCAGTAGGAGGCAGTTTTCCATGAAAACATGTAAGCACAACACAGAGAAGTGATAACATTTCATTTCCTAGAAACTAGAGAACTTCAGGAAAGATAACGTTTTATATACATCAATATACACAAAATTCTAAGGATAGGCTTCAAATTAAGTTTCTAGATAACAAAGTTTCTATATATCTACCCTTCGCATTCCATGCATTATGCATAACTCACAAAACATAGCTGACATACTTCTTCCATCGTGATATGGACCTAACGTTATTGCAGTTACAGTAGATAGTTTGTTTCATACCTATGTCATGGACCCATATGAACCATTTCTGAAAAGGTTAAAATCCTGAACACACCAGAAAGCAAGACAAACTAAAAATTGATGATCTGAGAAACTTACCCACTTTCAAGTTCCTCAAATTGTCCAGTACCAACTGCAATTTGTTTCCCAGGGCCCACAGCTGCATATTTACATGAAGTTAATAATTAATGGCACAGAAATAAATTCCATGCCGGAATAGGATGTTCTTATTTTCAACAGGTCTGGACTAAAAACTTCATTCAGTGTCATCTCAATTAAATTACTATAATGATCTTATCACATGAACAAATTTTGCAAAATGCTTTATAAACAGCCAAGACACAAATTAACATATAAAAGTAAAGGGAAGGAGAAATTAATTGAATAGCATCATTGTAGATAGAACAGCACCTTTAAGAACTGTTTTCTCAAACTGAACAGCGGTAACATGGCCAATTCTGTCCAGTGAATCCAGAAACCTTTCAGGTTTGCGGAAGAAAACAAAATGAAGTTCACGTTGACCTGAAGTGGGAACAGATGGTCCTGATGCAGCTTCCTTAGAGAGCAAGTCATAAATTCTCCGTCGAATTCGATTGTTCTTCAGTTCTTCCTTTGCCAAAAGAAATGTGAAGATGAGAAACATTAACCAAAGAAACATGCAATGTAAGCACGTCATTCCAATGATACTGTTGAAATAAACATTAAATGGCAATAGGTGCCCGTTCAAAATAACCGAATTACATTAATAACCAACTCTCCAAATATACTCATCAAAATTTCAAAATAACCGAATAACATTAATAACCAACTCTCCAAATATACTCATCAAAAGTAAACTTTTAGCTTAATGGATACACCATGGAAGAGTAAGATATGCACATAAAAGGGCTGTCTGAAGTGAACTTGAAAACACCAGTACAGAGTTTGCTGTTGACTATTCAACCAACTTATTTCCCCTAATCCTATGACTACCTTTAGAACTTCTGTTGAAGATGCTTTTGTCGGCAAGGTTTATTCAACATGCAAGAAAAGTGGCAGTTGATACAGATGATGTGGCGGCAGAGATCTAGGCTTGCTTTTATTATATTTTATTTAATATTTTGAGACTGTTAGGCTTCTATTTAAGTTGCTTTTTCTGTTTTAGACTTATACCTAATTAAGAATCCTAATTAGGGTTAATGTTTGTTTCTTCAGGCCTATTTAAATGGCTGTGGTTAATAAAAAGAATCAAGCAGAATTTTATTGAAAAAACTAGTGTGAGGCTAAGACTATCCAGGACAAGTCTATTCCTCAAGCTGATAGCGTAGGTTCATCCAAAATAGGGAAGAAACCAGCCAAGGGAAAGGAAGTAGACCTTCTGTGTTTTGACTCATGACTAGATCCTATACCATGTCCGGTAACAACTAATTTTCCTAATTAGTGCAGAAGCCTAACAGCACCTAAAGTGTCACTCAAAATCTAGATAATGCAATAGCATCGCATCAAATGCAAATACATTCAGTTGGTTTTGTTCCTATAAAAGTTAAAAGAAACCTATATCATCAAACAAATCAAGAATTAACCAACTGTTGGTTAATGGATGACCTTGCTATTGTTTTTATTACAATATTTATTTCAAAGAAGAAGAAAAGATGCCCAATCATTGTAGACAGGAAAAAAAATACACCGTACTAACACACTACAAATCTATATTAACGATAGATTGTCTTGACCAACTACAAGGAAGCAGAAAGTTGAGCAAAGTGGCAATTTACCTCATCTTCTTGGTTCTTCTCTAATTCAGCTTGGTTGATGTGAATATGTAAATTTTTAATGCCTGCAAGAAATTATATCGGCAATAATATCCTTTCATGTTTTCCTTGGTCAGCTAACAACTGGTAAGTATAAGAGGCCAAACCAAGAGAACTATGAGCACGGTAACAAGGAAAGTCAGCAAAACATTAGGAATAATAACTGCAATCCAACAATTTTCTACTACCATCCAATGAAATATGGGTGTCAGTTGCAAGTAATTAAAGAACTGACAGTAAGCGTTTCGCACTTTGGATCTTAAAAATTACCCATGAATGACAGACAGCACATTTAGTTAATCTTAACAAGAAAAAGGAAAATCGGCAGCTATTAAGCTCCTAATGGCACATAAAAAAGAAGATGAAGTTCTTTGTATATCAATGAAGCACATTAAAACATGTCCATACAAAGGGCAGATAAACACAGATTAAAAACACAAAAAAGTATCGGGATTTAAAGAATTACCAAGAACTTCACGTAGCTCTTTCGCAGTACAAGCTGCTTGGACTGGTCCACGTCTCCCAACTAAAAATACTTTCCTGTAATTATACACATGGTTTAAGTTCGATGACCACACAACTAGACAGAGATCTATCAGACAGCCAAAGAATACTTAACCTTATTGAGCTCTGTTCCAGAGCAGTCAAAGCATGGTCTGCAATATCAGTAGTTGCTAATTCTGCTGTTGGTCTAAGGAGAATGCGTGCAACATCAAGAGCCACATTTCCCTGAATAATAAGAAAAGCAATAATTTGATCACAAAATTCCAACTGCTCGCCTTTTAAATCCTTTCATAATAGACAAGGATGTGATTTTGCACATTTGTTAGCCTGATTCTTTACTTGGTCCTATATCCTGTAACTAGTGTAGAAGTCACATGAAATAATGAGAAGCAGATGATAGACCATGTGATATGAATAACAAAATATGCTCGCTTAACACATTTCTAGCAGTCCAACCATGTCAATCTAGAGGATTAAATTTCAAATAGAGAATGCTTGCTCTGGCCATGTGAGAAGAAAATTTGCTCTTGCACTGAACATACGGAAAAGATGTGCACACATATATTGTCAAAGCAGTTGTAGTCATACAGAGAATTCAACTACAAAGTGACATTGACACCAGGCATGTGTCCTTGAATGCAAAACAAATTTTGGAAAAGGGTGAAACTAAATGTTAAAAGTTGATGCGAAAACATTTTACAATTATGCTTATGAGAAGAACCTGTATCCTCTGCATCATTCAATAGAGGAAACTATAAGCCATTGTTTTGAAAACCGGACCGGTCGGTTCGACCGGTGACCGGTCGGCTATCCGGTCCGGTTCACTCCTAAAAACCGGTTCCTAATTGAACCAGTGAGAACCGGTCCAACCACTGGTTCAATAAATTTTTAATTTTTTAAATTTTTTAATATTATTTGGTATTTTTTGTATTTTTTTAATATTACTAATATTATATATAATTAAATATAATTATTGCATAATTATGACGTCATACCGGTTCGACCGGTAGTTGAACCGGTTAAACCGGTGACCAGTAAGGCCTCCGGTTCGATGTCCGGTCCGGGTTTCAAAACCTTGCTATAAGTAGTACCCGTCTAAGGCTCTGTTCAAGGTTTCCACCCATATCTTTCAATCTTTACTCACTTCTATTGAAATTTGCTATATCCAGTAAAAGATATTAGCTGGACTACTTTTAGAAGCGTATACAACCAAATGATATTAGCTGCACTACTTGTAGAAGCACATAAAACCCCTACCAACCTTAATCAAATGATATTAATGATCCATTGCGAAGACTGTGGACCGAGAGAACAGTTTAAATTTCTAATGTATGTCAAATAGTGCATTGTTTCTAATATAATTTAATATTTCTTATCATTTGCATTGCACATGAAATTATCTCAACATAGGGTACCAGCAGTTAATAAGAAGATAAACACACCTGACCTAGGATACAGGCTGTATCAGTGCTCTTCAAATCAGGATTTAGGTTTCTGTAATCTGGATGCCCATTATACCACCAAACAAATTCTCTTGCTGAATGTATGCCTGACAAATCCTTGATAAAGAAAAAGAAAACTTTTAGGCAAGAGCAACCACAATTCTCTGAGCTGCTTTCACTGTTGCACAATAAAAATCATAAACCATCAAAAAACAGACACCACAACTGAGAACAGCACAGATAAGCTGAGATAGAAGATGAAAGTAGAAAAATCAGCAAGTAAATTAAAGGAAAGAATAAGGAATGGTAAGTTAGGACTATTTTTAATGCACGTACTTCCCCAGGAATATCCAAAGCTCTGTCACTTTCAGCGCCGTACGCAAGCACAACCTGAATGATTAGACACAAATGTAAGTCAAAAACAGAAGCACATACCTCACAGAAGTACTAGTCTTGCAAGCCAAAGTGATAGCATTTTGCGCATCAAACTTACCACATCATAGAGCTCACGGAGCTCAGAGAGAGTTACCGCCGAACCAAGTGTAACATTACCATAGAAAGAGCACCTCTCATGTTGAGCAACTCTTGAGAACTGGTTTGTCACAATCTGTTGCAAGTTTTCTGGTAAACTAAGCTCAACTCAGATAATTGTTTAGAAATTTATTAAGAAAAAGATGAATTTTTTTTTCCAAAATTGACCAAAAAAACAACAACAATCTGACCTTAGTCTCAGGATGATCAGGAGCAACTCCAGACCTTACTAAACCAAATGGAGTGGGCAATCGATCGATGATATCAACAAAAGCTCTTTCGTGGGCTTTAATCATCTTAAAAAACAGAGAAGAACAAATGTTTAAAATTTAATTAGGGTTTCAAACGTGTAACACAGGCAATGAGGGAAAAACGTGAATTACTTTCTCAGCAGTGTAGAAGCCAGCAGGTCCACTGCCAACCACACAGACACGTAGAGGAGGATGAGAAGATAGCGTCGTGAAGCCTCTCGAAAGCCATGCTCTAGCTTGACATATCGCCATTCGAGATTCCGACCCAAAACCAAGGTTGGGGTTTAGTTATGCTGCGATCAAGAAGCTATTGTAATTTTCAATTTAAAAAAAAAATACTTGAAGCATCTAACGACGCAAATGTCTCATTTATAGCTATTCTTCAACTTGGATGACTAAAAGTTGATTAAAGATTATTTGGGTTAGGATTTATAATTTCAAAGTTTGGACCTTTGAGATGTTTGTAGAAACTACCATGCTTATAGTTATAGCTATCTCTTTTTATATCCTTTTCCCCTTTTCTTTTAGATCATTGCAAAGAACACCGAAGTCCTTTATGAAGTATTTGGTTATCCATTTACTGTAACTTGTTTTCCAGACGCTAGTGACATCTCCAAGGTTCACTTCTCTGGATCTATAGATGAATGCAAATAAAGTAAAGTCTTTACCTTCATTGTTGTTCTGTTACTTCAAAATTTTATCATCTTACCTAAAAGAAATGCTTAATTTGATTCATTCCATCTTCTTTCTTGGACAAAATATGCAGGATCATTAGCAGCCAGGCCATGTTATGGCTTTCTTGCCTGCTGAACTAGGTACTAGCGGATCCCTCGATGGCCAGCAAAGGTTAGCCGTGAAGGGAAGATTTGCACCCAAAAATTTTGAGGGGACCTTGCGTTGATATATCAGTGATTGGCCCTCTTTTGTTGAACTACAACAGTTTGCCATTGTTCTCTTAAGGAGGTCTAGTACGATTTAAGTTGCCTAGAAGGGAATTTGATTTTCTGATCTGTTTGCTATATGCAGTGTGGTTCTGGACGATCGGTTGCTCCAATCAACGATGGCTTTGTCGCTCGTATTGGTCGTAGAAACAAGGGTGCCTGAGTTCATAAGTTCTGAATTTGGCATCTTCTTTTGTAGAGTTGGTCCTGATTTTTGACGTGCTAATTAAGTTGTAAGAAGTGCTGCACTTTTTTGGGTACATCCGAAAGAAAGCAATTGATGTTCTTTTCAAGAATGGCTGCACTTTGTCATTTCATGTATGATATAACTTGAAAAAACACGAGAAGAAGATGAAGATTTTGCAATGAGCCACAAATGATTGTTTTCTCTTGCACAGTACTTGTAATCAGAGTGCAATGATGTTGGATAATCAGAGTGCAATGATGTTGGAGAACTCTTGTGAATATCTACAGGCAATTCTTGGGCAATTAATATGATATTATCACTTTAAGGCTATCTAGTACATATGGGCAACATCCTCAAGTAGAAACCATTTCTTCAAATAGAGTATAGTATGTTGTAGGTATACATGATTTTACATATCTGCATTAAAGGATTTACCACAGCCACAAGTCTGAGTAGCATTTGGATTCTTGAAAGAAAAGCCTCCTCCAATGAGAGCATCACTGTAGTCCAATTGCATCCCAAATAGGAAAAGAAGACTCTTTGGATCACAAACTGCTCAGGAAATCAAAGCACAAATGCAATTCAGTCATTGCATCTCAAAAACCACATCAAAAGACCTTTGTTCAAGTACAAGAAGCGATGGATAAGGCGGCCCGGCCTGAGCCTGAGGCCGAAAAGATTATAGGTTTTTCTAACTATAGACCAAAATCACGTCATTTTGTGGAATCAATCCAGACCAAACGGCCCCCAAGATCGAGCGTGGTCAATCCGAGCCTGGTCTGGACTGAATTTGCCAACTCTAAGTACAAGGGATGCCAATTACACAAAAGCAAATGCTCATATTGAATAAACAAACAATTTCTAATGCCTCCTTGGAACAGCAAGCAAAAGCTTAAACTTCCTTTGCATCAGTCAGTGTTCTAGAACCATAATATAACAAAGGAAATTTCATTTCTTTCCCTAAATATTCAAAAGAGATGGTTTAAAGGAGAGGCGTACATACCAATGTCGAAGCCATTATATTCAATCACGGAGTCGTCCGGTCTAGTGTTAGCTCTATCCTCGAAATCCATTGTATACGACATGCCGGAGCAACCGCCTTGCTTAACCCCAATTCTCAAGCACAAATCTTGATTCCGATCATTTCTCATCTTATTCAAGTGTTTCAACGCATTCTCCGTCAACGTTATCGACGGCGCCGCCGCAGTCGGAGCTTAACATTCATTAACCAAAACACTTCTAATCAGAACAGCAATCACAAAAAACAGAAGAAACCATAAAGAAACGTAAAAAACGAAGAAGAAGTACCTGGAGTGGAAACTGATCGAACCGTAAGGGGTTTACGGAGATTTGGTCTCGAGAATCGAAAAGAAACAGACTTTGGAGGTAATAGAGACGATTCTATTGAGTGATTAGGCAAAGGACGAAGGGAGAAACGATGCGTTGTAGTTGTCGTCGTCGCAGAGAACGCCATCGGAGGCAAGAAGAAGAGAGAGAAAGGGAAAGAGATTTTTCTCCGCTACTTTGTGGCGTTTGATTTTTCTAAATGCAGTCCCTTATTAGAAGATCAGGGCCGTTAAACAGAGTTTATAATTGATTGAGACTGCGAGGAATCTGACGGTTGATATTAGTTGTGATGATTTTCATTCTATTAAATTTACGTAATTTATGAGGCTTAAATTCTTTTCCTCTTTCCTTTCATTTGACTAGAACGAGGTAAGGATAGGCTCGGCCTCCAGTCTTTGCATGTTTGGGCCCAAGCCCAAGCCTCAGCTCGACCGAGCTAAAGGTGACATGAGACCGAACTAAATTTGGCCCAAAAATTTTTTTTAATTATAAGTGCAAACCAATGTTATTTTACACGAAAGAGTCGGTCCTTGGATTAGGGCAAACTTAGACAGTCAGAACCCAAGGCTCACTTGAAGTCCTAATATGTTGATTTTGAGTCAGGCTAAGGCCGGGCCCTTTTGACATCTCTAGAATAAGGAAGTGTTGAGACTTGAATTAGGGCAAACTTAGACAATTCGAACCTAAGGCCCACTTGAGGTCCTAATCTATTGATTTTGAGCCAAGCTAAGGCCGGGCCCTTTTGTCATCTCTAGAACAAGAAAGTGTTGAGACTTTCGAACCCGTCTAGAAAACCTATTATCTTTGTTTTATAATTTTTATTTATTAAAATCTCTAGTTTTTGAAATTTTGCAAAGATATATCATAATTAAATTTTCAATTTATTTAATGACAGGGTATTGTTTTATAAGGTAAATGAGTTAAACAATAGTGCCAATCATAGAGTTTGATGTTAAGTTTTATAAATTTTCCTTCTTACAAGGAAAGAAAATTATACAAATAATTGACTTTTTAGAAAATTAAAAAAAGAAAGAAAAGAAGACCTCTTTTTCTTTGCAAGTCCTTAAAAATGCATTTAATCAAAATTTTAAATTATGTAACAGTAATAGAATTATTAATTAAAATTTAATCATACTCAATCTG
>JANZLC010000200.1:29697573-29713849 GCA_026413385.1 Erythroxylum gracilipes
GTTCCGCGTAGGCTCTACATAAATAAACGTGGAGTCTGCATAAATAAATGGCTGAGATTCACTGGACACAATAAGACACCATAAAACTAGACAGAGAATCTGAACTCGTTTATAAGAGAACTGGCCGATTTTTATCAAACCGGTTAGACCAGTTCGACATTACGAAAATAGCTAAACCTTTCAGATTTCGTTCTCTATCTTGCCTGTCGCCCTTTACCATTTCAAATTTCATTCTCTGTCTCTCGCTAGTCGCCCCTTCACCCTCTTCTCAATCGATTGGATGATACAGATATACTTAAATCTAAACCCTTCAGAGTTCAGATTTCATTTTTTCTCTTTCGTCAGTCGCCCCTTCCCATCTTCTCAATCAGTTCGACAGATATACCTAAACCTAAACCCTTCAGATTTGATTCAAAAATCCATGTCTCTCCCCTCTTCACCATCTTGTCTTCATCATCTTCGCTTCACCATCTCACTGTCAAAATAGATGTATGTAACTCATAGATGCAGAAATCGATCCCTGTTGACTCTCCTTGGGCAACTACTGTGACTTTCCTTAGGCGGCTACTGTGGGTAACCCATTAAAGCAGAAATTGAGCCATGTAAGGGGTCTGTGTCTCTGTGATGCTTGTTTGAGTTTAAATCTTTTATTCTTTCTTGAAATTACTGCTCCTTTTGTTGATCTATGTTTGTTTGTTTAGTCATCTTTTGTTATATTGTTGCTCTTCGTTCTTTGACGAGCTGTCTTTTTCTGCTATCAAACAACCTGTCGTTGGGAGAATATTTTGGAGTGGTAATTTCTTTTAATGTTACTGCTAATTCTTGTGTATCTGAGGTGAGGCGTGGAATTGTTGCATTAATTCTGGATCTTCTTTCAATCTTTGGTTTTGTGATTTAGGTTGGAGTGATAATTTTGTCTCCAAAAGAAAGCGTCATCTAATCATATAACCAAACAGCCTCTTAAGCAAGCGATTGGAACATGATGCTTTTGATCTACAGACTCATCTTTTGCATGGATTAGTTAACTGCAATAGTTTTGGATTGAAATGTTGATTCTCGTTGCCAAGTTTATATGGAGTTCATGTTATGTGTTATTCAAGGTTAATAAATAAGTAGTATTGATCAATTAGTTTTTGTAACAATTAGAAATACTTTATTAACAGTTGGTTTAAGTGTTTTGTAATATTTAGAATTTGTGATCTAAAACACCAAAATTGAAAACTAGCAGTATTTCGATTAGACTATTTAAAGTGGAGCAATTGCTGGAGCAAAGTTTAATAAGTGAGTAACATCTATTAGTCTTCTTTGTATCCATTCTGCTGCTGTTGGTCTTCTTTGTATAACTGTATATGTATGCTCTATTTTTGTGTCTTGATAATTTTTGACTTTGATCCTATTAGAAAATACAACCACAACACTGAATTTTTAACTTTAGCCACGAATCCTGAAAAGGTAAATGATGATAGGTTAGGTTTGTGTTTCATTAAAATTTTGTCTGTTTTAATCAATTTTGTTCAGCCTATGGCTGAACCTTAACTCTCTAAAGTAGGAGTAGTCTCTTTAATCTCTCTTTGATTTTTATTAATATTTTAAGTTTTATGTTAGACTTATAATTATTTATTATTAGTTCATTATATAATAATAGACATTGATGTATTTTAAATTTCAATAAAATATTTTTAACTTATTCTTATAAGTTTTACTTATTATTTATTATATGCGAGTTTTATATCAGTTCATTACTGGTTGAACTTTTAAATCTTAAACTTTTCCTTTAACCGGTTTGATGTTTGGTCCTGTTTTTAAAATATTGCACATTAAAGATAGAGATCAAATTTGGGCCCAGACTCAGCTCGAAACTCAAATTTTTTACCTGAAACGACAATAGTTTAATAAAATGATATCATTTTTAAATTTTAATTTTTTTATAAAGAAAATGATTGTATTAGATCTAGGTATGGATGGCAATGGGCTGGGTTAGGCCCAGGTAGCGGACTCGAGCTCCATCTCGATTGGGCCTGAGGCAGCTGATGCGACCTCGGGTTTGACTCAGTAAAACCCAAAAAAAAATTTATAAATATAAATACAAAACGATACCATTTTGCTTATAAGAATCAGGCTTTGGCAGCCTAAACCTGAATCTAACCCTTGATTATAAAAAAAAAAAATAGATCTGAGACCCCGACAATCCAAACCTGATCTGTTGACTTTAGAGCCCTGACTTAATAGTCATTCCTAGATCCATGCACAATTAAACTTCAGGCCACCCAATGTCAAGAATGGTCTCCTAATTCAAGCCCAAACCTGCCCAGTGACATCCTTAATTAAGGATAATATAAAAGTCTAAGCTCGAAACATTCTTTACTAGAATTGATTAAAATCATCAGGTTAAACTTAAAAAAAAAAGATTAAAATCTAATCCAAGCTTCCAGCGCACAAGTTTTGAGCGTAACATTTGATTAGAGCGTATTTCAAAATATTTTCATATAAATTCAATTCTAATTATTTTGCCATCTCTTCTTTAATTTCATGAAATTACAATTAAGTTTAAACAAGACATCCAAAATTTTGTATTTTAATAAATTAATTAATTTGTATTCAAATTACAAGAAAGAAATTCAATTTTAACTTAATAAACTTGTTTAGACTTTTGAAATATGTTTGAAACTTAAACAAACTTAAATGAGATTGCCTCTTAAAATCAAATTAGACTTAAATTTAAACTCGACTCTATAAAAAATTTCGAATTCACTCGAACCTCAGCCTGATCCATTGCTCACTTATCCTGAGTTTTTTTAAAAAAATTAACATTTAGAGAGTGTAAGAATCTTGTATTATGTGAGGAGTATGATTCCAAAATTTTGCATCATTTGTAGGAAAAAGTGGTCATCAATTACCATCTTTAGGATCTTTCAAAAAAAAAAAATTACCATCTTTAGGAGACAAAACGTGACTAAAGTGAAAGTCATAGGTTTAGAAACTCATGATTGGCTTCATTTCCACTTCTTAATCCATCTTTAACTTTCAATTTGGAGGCACCATTGATGTAGTTTGTAATCATGTTCCACTTCTTTAAGCCTCCCTTTTCTTTTCTCAGAAAACCCTTTTTTAGATTTTTAATTATTTGTTTTTTCCATAAAACATGGAATAGCACAATTGAGTAATCAAAGTCAAATTAAATTTAAAAAACTGATAAAAATTAAGGGTCAATTATATTATTGCAAATAAGATTTTTTTATTTTTTTAATTCAACAAACCAAGAAATATGAGCACAAAAAGGCACAATAATTCAATGGTGAGATGTTTTGATAAGGTTATTTTTAATTGAAATTGCACGGAGACTCCCTTCTATATTTGACTTTGCAAATTGCAAGCATTATTTTTCAACTTTTACCTCCTTCCTCTGCCCAACAGTTTTAAAAATCGAATTGGAAGTTAAACCGGTAGAATAGAAGGTTTGAAATTTAAAAAATTTAAGCAATATTAGACGGTGAAGTCGGCTTAAAGTGAAATAAAATTAAAGAATTTAAAAATTGATTGAACAAAAATGTCCTTACCTTAATCTATTTATTTTGGTTTATAAAAACTAATTAGTTGTAAAAATTGGACGATTAATTAATAAACTGATCGTTTTTAACAATAAAGATTTTTAAACTAAATCAAACCAAAAAATTAAAAATTGAACTGAAAAATTAACCGATTCAAAGTTTTTACTGTTTAACTAACTGAATCGGTTCGGTTTCTAAAACATTGACTTTTGCTTAGAATATATAAATATAAAAAATGTATATTTAATTAATTGAGTGGTTGGCTTTCTTTTTCCAACCATTTTCTTTTCAATGTATTCACATTGCACTTGATCTTAACATAGTGGTTGAAGAAACAAAAAAAAGTAGTTGAAATCTTGAAAATGAAATACATATTTTAAATTATATTGTAAATTTAAAGGGCAAATTATATTTTAAATTGAAAATTTTCCTAATTTTTATTATGATTGAAAATTATACGTTAAATAATTATTGATGTTTTTATAAATTTAATTAGTATTATAAGATTAGGTAAATTTTTAATTTGAAATATAATTTACCGTTAATTAAATCCTCCTTTTATGTAAACTACTAAGAAAACTGAGCTTGGAAGGACGATATATAATATTCATCATTAAATTTTTTGTTCGAGACACTTTAATATCTCATTACTAATAATAAAAAGATATATTGTGTTGTCTTTTTTCTTATATTGGTATTAAGTTTTTATCTCTTATTGATATTAATAAAAAAATTGAATTAGTGATTTAATTAAGCTAAATTCTAATTTTAAATTATTAAATAATTTTTTATAACATTTTATTCATATTAATAACAAAAAAGGGTAAATCTGAGTTTGGTTTTTATATTATATTGGTATAAGCTTATTTATTTATTTTTTTAGAATGTGAAATACTATTGATTAAAAAAAGATTTAAACCCTTTTTTCTTTATTCCAAAATTAATTTTCTTGAAGGAATCCAATGAAACTTCAAATAATGACCCATCTGTGTGGTGAAAGCTTTTGGGGCTGATGCTTGGAGGATTTTCTTGTGATTGTACAATTTTCCATGATCACAACTCACAAGACATCATAAAACACCGCCAGAACGGCCAGATACAAAGAAAACCGCCATGGAAAATATTTCTCTTCCTCCACCATCAACACATTTTTTCACTCTTACCATTCCATAAATCAAGAGACTTCAAAGAAACCATATAACATTGTTGATGGAACACAACATTAACGTACACTTAATTTTCCCAGAAAACATATATTTAGGTACAGTCACTGTCCTTCTATCTATTCAAACATCATATCTATGCTGTCACCAGTGGCAAATTTGAACAGCAGAGAGTTACAGTATTGATTATAAACAGGTAAAGATAATTTCTGTCAAGCTATGATTCTTCATCTTCTTAGTACACACAAACAAGTTACAAGACCTTATCAACAACTCTCAGAACCCAAAAGAAAAACGAGCTGCACTACTCATCAAATTGCTCCAATTGTGTCAAGTGAAAGGAAAAATGATAAAATAAACAAGAAAAAGAAGGATCACCTTAGCTCCAAAAATGTATTTCTTCTTTCTGATTAATGTTCATGGTGATTTCCAACTTTGTAAGCCAATGTCATTGTGTCTTCTTGATGGACCAGAAGTTGGTATAGGAAAATGTCTAGGTAAGAAATTCAAGTAGTGACCTTTGTACGTCTCAGACCTGGGCTTGAAGTGGAAAACGTTGGTGGTTCTTGAGCTGTGACTATAATCGATGAAGAAAATGAACCACAGGAAGAGCCATAGAAGTAGAATTATCAGAGATCTTCTACTGCGAGGAAGAATCGTCATGCAGGAACTATATAGAGATGGAAAATGGCAAAAAACAGGAAATGGGAAGGCTTCTTCCTCTTTGAGGATCCACTGGTATGATCAAGAAGATGAGAGCAGGTAACACGAGAAATTGAACATAGAAAAGAGCTGGTGGTTTTGTGTAATCTGGTTTCTTTCTCTTTTTGTATCTTTTGATGTTTGCGTGAAACGAGAAAGAGAAGAGCAGAGAATAAAGAGGAGCTTTTAAAAGAAACCAGAGATTCTTCTACAAGTAGTAGTAGGAGATGTATGTAGTAGTAATGTCTGAAGCAGAAAGTTGACAGTAGAAAAGCTTGAGAAACAAAAGCTTCTGAACAAGTTTTTATGGGAAGCGATAATTATTAAAAAGAAAAGTGAAAAAAATATAAAGGGTATGTCTCTTTTTTTATCAATTCTTAAATGAAGAAAAAAAAAAGACAAAGTTATGAAGATTTCTGTAATGGAGGTCATATTTTCTTATGGTTAGGTTAGTTTTTGGTCCCCACTTGTTATTTATTATGGCTGACTATAAGCAAATGGGACTGTTCTTTCAGGCCTCCATAACAGGAAAGCTCTTCCCTTTTGCCTTCTCTTTCCCACTTTTTAAGGGTTTTGGTTCAATATAAGAAGTGTTTGTATGATTACTTGAAAAGTTGAGTTGAACCAATTGCTTTACTTCTTATCCAACCTAATTCAGTCTAAATTATGCACACACAAAAAAACACTATCTGGTAGCATTTGAGGTACTAAGTTATAGTTTACTTGTTAATCCTCAAATCTAATGACTACTTAAATTAAGTTCATCCTTTTAGTTTATCAAATTCTTGAGTATGATTACTAATGAGTTAGATCATATATAAAGTTTGAGTCAAAATTTAAAAAAGATTTGAGTTCAATCAAATGTATTTTAGTTTGTTAATTTTAAGTTGTGCTAGTTTATTTTTTAATAACTAGCTATACTAAAATCTTATAACATCTGAGTTTGACCATGTTAGTGAATATATAAAATCAATAAGTTGGTCTCACACAACAACTTAAGCTATTGTGATGAAACGGTCACTTAACATAGTATCAGAACCTTTTTGACCAAGTGATCTTGAGTTCAAATTCTACCGCCCACTTATTATTCAGCACAAAATAGAGTGAGCATGTGCAAATTTCAAGCCTAAGAGGCTTTTACTTGAGGGAGTATATTAGTGAATATATAAAACCAATTAAGTTAACCTCATATAACAACTTAAACTATTGTAATGAAACGATTACTTAACAGATCAAACTTTGAACGCTTTAACTTCAGCTTAAATTGAATACAACTTAATTCAAAAGATGAGTTATTGACTCTTCGACTTTGTAAATATAATTTTTGAGCTTTCTATGAAAAATACATTGGTAACTATATATATTCAAAATGTGTGTATTTTTAATGTTAATTGTTACATTATTATCTCGATCATATTTTTTTAAAAAAATTATTATTCAAAAAACTATTTTAAAAAATTAAATTCATTTTGTTAAACCTTTTAAAAATAAATACATTTAATTGAGAATATTAAAAAGTTAGATAAAATAAAATTTTTAATTTTATAATTGATTATCCTGAAAGTTAAAATAAGATAAAAGTTACATAAAATTTGCTGATATTTGCTTTTCAATGTGAATCAATCCAAGTACGAGTCTTCATATAGCAGTATAGTACAGCTACAAAGTACATACAGTCTTAACATTAATTTCTGTGGATCTTTTGCCCATTCTCCTGAATCAAAGGGGCGTGAGTGTCAGTGTTCAAGAACAGTCAGCGAACAAGAGATCTCTATACATATTTTCACTCTACACTACACGTACAGCTGACCTCAATCTATCTCTATCTATCATTCCCACTGTTCCTAGGAGTTACTGTTCGTCTTCTTTTTGGCGGGGACCTCGCCCAGAGACACGAGGAATAGGTTCAGAGGATAGTGTTAATGGGTCATGTCATAGATTACAACTTGTACATCGTCCATGTCTCATAGTACATCATATGATGTGAGAGTCCATGAAAAGAAAGAAAAGGGTTTGTTCGATTATAAAGGGATAGGACACAAGAGTGATGTTTCTATATTATATATACAGGCTAATATACTTGTAGAAAGCGTATTGATTGGGTCGGGTTCGGATTAGATAATTTTATCGAGTTTGGATTAGATTTATTTTTCAAATTCCAACTCAATTAATTTAAAATAATTTGAACCTAAAAAAATCTATTTAAATCAAATTTGTTTTATCAAATTGATTAATTTATTATAATTAGTTAAATTTGATAACATTATCATTTTAGGGATGGACTAAATAATTAATATATGTCAAAACGAATACATAATGAATGTACCGTAAACTTATAAATGTATTAACTGGTTTTGTTAAAATAAAATGAATTAGAGTAATTTTGAGAGTAATAACATTTTTATTAATAATAAATATTTAATTTATTCATTATCAACGTCCTTATATGAAAGTTTCACATCTTTTTAAAAATTATTTAAATACTAAAGCAAAAATAACCAATACTAAGATCGTAAATAAGAATTACATATTAAATAATGAATATGACTATCACTACATTTTTAAACCTTGATTACTGAATTCTAAAAGTGCTTGTTTTAATTTGATTGAGCTTAAAGTTAACAAATTAGGTTTAGGTTGAATGGATCGGACTTTAGGCTAGACTCAAATTTGGAAGATAGGTATAAAACTCGACTTGAACAACATGACCCTCCATTTAAAAATGACGTTTATGCCTAAGTTCAGACGAGCAACTCGGCCCTAATTTACTTTCTAACCAAGCTTCAAGTTCGAACTTGGACATGTGATTCAAGCTTAATCAAGTTTTGAGTCAAATCTAGATTGTGTTAGATTGGAGTTTCGAGACTGACCGAGACTAAATCTATTGTCATTCCTACGCTAAATTATGCAGGGTTGACCATTTTACTAAATCAACTCAAAGAGGGATTAAGTTCAAATCCCATAGGTACTACGTAGTCTAATTAACGAATTAAATTAGTTGGAAACAAATAATAGTTTAATTGGGAATACAATATGATTAATAATACAGTACACAGAGAAAAGAGAATAAGTCTTGTGAAGAAGGATGGATAAAAGTCTTCGACAAGAAGAAAGAGCTTTAGCTTCAAGGCAAAGAGAACTTGGTCTAGCAAGCCCTCTAATGTCTCCTAGGGTACACTACCTAAACCTAAAAGCTAAATTTTATTAAAAACATTGGTCCACTAGCTTCTAGGTTTCATGATCTTTAACTTTCAACACGTAACATGTGTATGTCTCATTCAACGAAACTTCTTTGTTGTATAGACCGATGTTGATACTGCATTTACGTATATGTTAGTTTTTAACTTCTATCATGGGAAAACCTTTGATAAGTCGACTTCAACTACAGCTGAAACAAACTAGAGAGTTAACGTATCTGTAGTTCAATGTGATGAGAGATTCGAGGACGAACCCTTAGAACTTGAATCTTTTAATCTTATCTTATCTTATCTTAAGAAAACTAAGATTGAAAAAATGTGATTAATCCTTAATCTTATAGACTCTGAGATGTGTTAGACTTTAAACCTGCAAATAGCATCAAAGTTTCCTCCGACAAGAACACTCCGATGATAAAGTTAGATTAAATATAAAGAGAGTGTTTAGAGATATAAAGATGTTTACTTTATAGATGGTGTTTTAATCTATTATTTTCTTTCTTCTTAGACAGCAAAAATGTGATGACATAAAGTTATAACCATTGGAATCAACTGTCAATGCCTCCAATAAAGTCATATGGGATTGCCCCACTGATTTGAAAGTTGGAACCTTGGCCCCTCCTTTCTCTGTGTAAATTTAAATGCAATGTAACAAAAAGGTGAAAACTCGCAGGAGCTGTTTTGTATCACTAGTTTCTTATATTATTTTTTAGGAATGACTTTTTGTTCTGTTTTTTCTAGTCTAGTTCAACTTAAAATTAATGAAGAATCAGATTATTAAAAGATTTAAGATACTTAGTCCGCCGTGTAGCAGGATAAGGATGAACAGTCTATGATATGATAATAAAGTTATTAATCTGTTATGAATAGGGCCGAAAGCTCATTGATCGAGCTGAGCCGAGTGAACCGAGCGACTGCATGCCGTGTGAATCGATCAATCACTTGCTTTATAGTTAGGAAAAATTAGCAGAATTGATATGCAACAATTTTTTTTTGCATTTTACAAAGAGACTGTTTTCGTAACTCAAACTTATTACCTTCTGATTATAAAAGAGTAATCTTATTAGTTACTCCAAGACTTGCCTTCATTTTGTTAATATGTACAAAGGATTATTCATGTTTTCATTTAGGAACAATAATTATCTGCATATTTTGTTATATATATAAAAATATACAATTTATATCTAAGACAATGGGTTAATTTTTTTATAAAGTTTAAATTTATTCCTCCAAGAAACATAAAAATAAAGTGGCATAGAAAAGGATATAGATATCCATAAGTACTATAATTATTTGAAAATTAGGATGAATCAACTCCTAAAACTAAAGTTAAATTAGAAATTTACCTCCATAACAATCTCAATATTTGCTAAATTTTTACAAGGCCTTCATTTCATTGGTACAAAATAAAATAAAATAAAATAAAAATTAACCAACTAAAGTGGAAATTGAGAATAGTAATTGAACTATCCACCATAGTTTTGTTGAAAGTACGCAGATTCCTAGGGTTCAAACAAATAAGTAAGGTAATAGCAACTAAGGGAAGAATGAACAATACGAACTGACCATCACTGCCAAATTATATTTAGCTCGATCGATGAATGCATATGCATGTTTGTGCATTTGAAAAAGCAAATACCGTATCTAATTCAATAGGGTAGGTGCCAGAAGTCAAAGTTGTTAACTGTGTAAGAGACATATGCCACATTTTCTGGAGGAGATTGTCACCTAAGAACTAGCTAGCTAGGAGTAAAAGACACCAACTTGATATAGGATGACAAAAGGGCTCCGAGTCGGCATGAACTAGCGCTATTCGATTCGACCTAACTTGATCAGTCTTTGTCCGATCTAAAATTGGTGTACAAATTTAGATTGGTTGAGTTTTAGTCTAAACTCAGATCTGAAAGACCGATCACAGAAGTAGCTTGACAATCCAAACAATCATACCTCTATAAAACGACTTGCAAAATTCTTTAAAACAAAGTTGTTTTGGACTATTCAAGTAACTCGAGCTTAAACAAATTTCAAACCATATATTAAAGAGTCACCGTGTGATTTGTTGCGTTTATTCCCATAAACAAAAAGAGTCGGCTCGATCACTCTTTTTTATTTTTTTGGAAGAAGTAGGATGAAATATATTAACTATCCAACCTCAGAAGAGGCGTTACAAAGAGAGGAAAAGTAACACACTACTCACTTACGTTTGCCATTGTTCGAGAAGTTTGGGCTAAGTCATGAGCAATCTCGTTAGCAGAACGCTTAACATATTAAAAAACAACTTCGCAATCAAGTTGAGAACTAAGTAAACGAGAACTAGAGATTAAATTACCGAAATCAATCACATCTATGTAGTGCCGATTCTTAAGGGCTTGAATAACAAGAAGATAATCACTCTCGACAATGACTTTGTGCCATTGCTTACGCTCAATCCAACTAAGGGCCTCCTTTATAGCTAAAGGTTCTGCAATAATTGGTCAAAAAACTCCGTCAAGTCTGTCAACCTTAATCCTCAAGGCGAAACCCGAATAATCTCTAGCAATGAAACCATACCCACTATAGGAACCATCCACAGTAGTTACAGCATCAATGTTGAGCTTCACCCAAACCAAGGACGGGTTTCTACCATATAATGATACCATCAGCAGCTCTTTCATTCTCAACTACCACCTGCGCCGTCAACCAATCTTGATGGTGCCGCAACGTTCTAACCCAAATCGATAAAGGAGCAGCAAATATGTGTTGTCAAATAAGATCACTCTTAATCTACATTGTTTGTATTCATTTTGATAAGAAATAGCCTCACTTGTTTGCTTGACGAGGCAATAATTTAGTCGAACTAACGAACTTAATCTAATTTTGGTTAGAGCATCAGATTTGATGAGGTAAAGTAGAGTTGACATTTGAGCTCGAAATTTTGGTTCCCGTCTTCTCTTCTCTAATAGAAAGTAGAATGACCCCAAATCAGTGGGTTGATCAGACTTTTGACTCTGAATTCTGATAGACTTGTTGGATTGAACATTAGATGTGAACGCACACTTTGTGGTGATCGAGGGACTTTGTAAAAGCTTTCAAGCTCTGAAGGTTTTGGTTTAAATTTCATGAATTCTCCAAAAATGATTGAGTTTCTTAAATTTTTTGAGTCTGAATTCCTAAAAAGTTACTTGAATTAAGTTTATTTTTATTATAAATTATTAATTTCTCAAGTAATGTATCATGAACATATGATTTAAGAGTTACTATATGCAACCGAGAATTCCTATGCACATCAATATATGATAGTTAAGGTTTTATTATTAAAATTAATGATTAAAAAATTTAACCAGTTTAATTGGTTTAATCATAAAAATTTTGAATCGACCATTTTTTAAATTATATTTTTAATCTCCCGTTTGATTTATTTTAATAACTTTTGATGTTATTCAATCAATTTATTAATTAATTAGTCGGTTTTATAAATTAATAAGTTTTTTTTATTTTCATAAGAAAAGCAACCTCTACTTTTCTTTATATCTTTATACTATCTTTTTTACTCCTTTACTTTTTTGTGACTTTAATTTGAACTTATTAGTCAATTTAATCACAATCATAAATCAATTAATTTTCATTTAAAAACTCCTTTTTTAATTAAACTTAAAATCTTTTTGATGAATAAGTACGATCTTTTAAATTATATTTTAAATTTTGTAATTTTATTCATTATTTAGCAAGTTTTATGACAGTTTAATATCAGTTAAAATTTTTAAATTTTAAACCTTTTTATCTTATTGATTTAATTTCTAGTCCAATTTTTAAAGAATTAATTGAAATAACCTTTATGTATGACAGAAAACCCAATTGTTTTCTCAAATATTACAAGCACTCTTATTTTGGATCCTTTCATGCAATTTTCTCTTGGGCAGAATTTTTCTCGTGGAGTGGAATTTTGAAGGTTTGGTTTGATTTCAGAACTGTCGGTAGGTAAGTCATAAAGTTTATTCTGTTCATATATACATGTAAACTAATGGATTATGTATACTCACTTTTACTATCAATTATTGCACTTTCGACATGGACAGATCGATCAAAAGCCAGCTTCTTCCTCAAGCCCAGTTTAGGAAGCAAAGCTCCAGGCATTGAACCGTTCGTAAGAACACATATATCATCTTCGTTATCACATTTACTCTAAATTCTTACAATACAGTAAAGTCTAAAAAAAAATGACAATATACAATCTTACTCTACATAATAGAGAGGTTATTTCCAATTATAGGAACACATACATAAATGTATTAAATGCAAGTATAAGGGATTTGGCATAGTATAGTGAAATGAATGTACTTTCCGCCTTCATTTTTATGAAATTATGTTTTAATGAAAAACAGATAGAAGTAAATCATGTAAATTAAACTATTTAGAGCATCCTGAACTATAAACAAAATATAACATATGAACCAAACCTTCATTTTACGATCGATTTATAAAAATGCATACTTATAATCAAATTTAATTATACTTAATTGTTAACTCTTAAAAAATTAAATACTTAAAATTCTAATTTAAAATTTTGTAAAGATGTTAAGAACAGTTTAATTTAATTAAAAAATTGAAAATATGTGATAAAAATTTATATATGCTTTCAAGCTAAAATAAATTCATAAAAAATAAAAAATGGTGTAAATGTTGCCAAATTTTGTAATATCTCTCAAAAATATTTGAATAGAATGATCAAACCTATTTGAGTACCACTAGATTTAGCTATAAACAATATTACATGAGAACACAAATATACTTTTTTATTATGTCGTTATATATAATTTTACAGAATAAAAACATACGAATATGTAATAAATTAGTAAGAATTATGACATTCAAAATGATTTACCTTTTTTCAATCCTTTTAAGTTTTAAAGGTCATTATCAATGTTTTCAAAATTGGACCGCAAGTTAAACCGGTATGACGAGATGTTTAAGGTTTAAAATGTCTAACCGGTATTAAATTATCATAAAACTAGTTAAAGATTGAATATAATTAAATAATTTGAAACATGATTAAAGAAGACTATTCTTTTTTTTTGATAAAAAAAGAAGATTATTCTTACATATTGAAATTTTTAAAGTTTAATTTAAAAACTATTAAATGAAAATTAATTTTTTTATTTTTATTTTTACAAACTAATTAGTTTACAGAAAATAGTCGATTAATTAATAAACTAATCAGTTTTTAACAACAAAGATTATTAAATTATTAAACTAAAAAGTTGAAACCCGAACTAAAAAATTAACCGATTTAAAGTTTTTACTATTAAACCGACCGAATCGATTTAATTTTTATAACGTTGATAATTAACCTTGACGGATCCAAAAAGACAAAAACAATCAAATTATCAATAACTTGCACATTTCAGGACACACAGTCTTCTATACAACAAATTCCCATTCCTTGTCATGAAGAAATTAGAGGTGGGAAACGTAAGTTCCATCTTCTTTATCTGGTACTTGGAAAATTAGAGAGAACGACTTTGTTCTTTACAGATACGTAAGTCTAAAAGCAGAACAAATTTTAATAAGCAAGATCTTTCTATTGACACAATTGAATATATCCCACCATTATAGTGTATCGATGCCCTAGCAAGCATTTAGGGATCGACATGGCTTCATAACTTTCACACATGACTTGGAAAAAGTGTTTATTCGTAGACATGGGAAAGACAAACTCTACCCCATTGAACTACATTATAAATTAAGAATATGTTATTCTATGGTTGAATTTGACTTTGAAATGGAAGACAGCTCATACTGCGTGTGGAACAGATCGCAAAGATAGGACAAAGGGTAGTGGAAATTGAAATTGAGAAAGGAACAAAGACTTATTGGGTTACGTTTTGAGTCAAAATTTGGCAATTGAAGAGTAATACATAAGAGCTAAGTCTTTGTCTTCCAAGACTTTGATGTGTCACGCAAGTCACGAACATTCATGCAGATACGTATAAACTTCCAACACCAATCTGGCAATTATTGCTAGATTTCGTGTTTTAATCCAATATAATTAAGCATCATCAAGAAATTTAAAGATTTGAAGTGAATTAATAAAGGAATGGAATGGATTATTACGGGAATATCAATAAAAATTGGAATTTGACCAAAATAAAAAAAAAAGTAAAAGAGATAGTCCTCTTATTTTATATTTTTTTAAATTTTCCTTATAATTTTCAATTTTTTAAGAAAACCCTTTTTATTAGATTTCAATTTAAAAAATAAAGGTAACTAGAAACAGTATAAACACTAATTAAATGTCTAATATAGTAATTTAATTTAGCTCTTAAACTCATATCGAACCAGTTAAATTTGACTTAATTTAATAATTTGATATTATTAAAATAAATTATTAATTTGAGTCATATTTAATTAGCTCAATTCAAATTTAAGATCTGAATTAAATCATTATAAATGGTAAGTACAAATAGTATAAAAATAAATTAAATGTCTAATATAATAATTTAATTTAGCTCTTAAAGTCAAATCGAACTAATTAAATATGACTTAATTTAATAATTTGATATTATTATAATAAATTATTAATTTAAGACAGAATTAGCTTAATTCAAATTTAAGATTTGGATTGAATCATTATAAAAATAACATTTGATTAGTCCATATTTTATGTTTATACTACGACTATTTTGTGGTTATTTTTAATCGAAGTTTAATAGAAATAATTTTTTAAAAGCTAAAAATTACTGAAAAAATCTCTTTTTTAAAATTTAAAATTTTCTTTTTCTTTTTTAAAATATTTCTTAAAATGAAAGAGAAATCTGTTATCTTTTACTAAATTGTGTATATATATATATATATATGAGAAATGATTGAAGAGCCTAATAATCTCATCTAATTAATGAGGCAACCGTTTGCAATGACATACCAATAATATTAAATAAAGTGAAAGGTATATTGGATATAAATTTTCACACTAAATCATTTATCTGCTGGTCGGAGTATGATTGTCATTCATTCCTAAGCCGTACCTAATAATGAACAAGTTGATGTACGAAATTATAGTAATTACGGTAGGTATGATTATACATTATAATTACAAATGGTATCCTATGAAAACCGCTGAAGTATAATCGACTCCAACTTTTGCATGATATACATACGGATAGCAAAATCAATACGATCTTGCCTAAAACTAATAAATGATTTGATTCTATTTAATTGAATTAGATTTTAAATTAAATTTGAATTTGAAGAATCAATTTAAAAATTAGTTCAATATTATTTTTATAATAAATAAAGATCGAGTTAAATATAAATTATAAATCATCCATATTCAATTTAATTATCTACAATAAGTTTGGATTATAATTATTTTTAAGAGGAGTATTCAAAGTTACTCTTTTGTGATCAAAAGGTCACAGCCACCAAAACAATCTCTTTATAAAATATAAAAGAAAAGTTACGTATATTGATGTCCCTTACTTAACTTTTACAAATCGAAAAGTCTTATGTACCAGATTTGCTTTAAATTATTCATAAAATATCAAATTGATATTCATAGATGAAACTTAAGATTATTTTGACTTTAAAATACTAAAACATACCAAAGTTAGATGTACCGTGAACCTCCAAATATATTTGTCAATAACAAATCTAATATATATATATATATATATATATATATATCAATTATGTT